>WYDF02032749.1:0-12751 GCA_009867245.2 Adranes taylori
TTGTAATAACAGTTACAAAATAATGGTAATAAAGATTGCCAAAAAATATACTTGTTTATGTGGCCCAATTTTTTTTGTCAAAATTTTATATGGCCCAAAGGGTCAAACGGGTTGGACACCCCTGTCTAAACCATTAGAATATCAAATTGAACTAAATTAAATAAAATTTAAAATAATCTATTTAAAGACAAAACAATGGGTATAAAGAAACCAAAGTAAACCCATTTATACGTTTTTTAATTTGAGTCCATCAATTATTTATGCGTCCCAAGAAAAAAGTTTTTACGGTACACGTGAACTTCGTAGTTGGAAAATAAATAAATATACATTTACTTTGACTAGTTTGTCTCATAAATCTTAATTTCTATTGTCAAGTGTAGAAAGACCGAATAGTGCCAGTTGGCTTTATTCAATAAAGCCATCCGTAAAGATGTAATGTCCCTAAAGACCTATATAATGTTACGCTGTCTGAACGACGATAGGTTATACATTACGAATTAACCTTTTTAATCACGATGAAAAGAATGATCTCACCTTATATTAATATGTTAATCAAAAATATACTTTCATGTTTACCAAATAAATTAAACAAACATATCAGTTAGTGTTTACATCAACTTATAACACGTATGAGGTAATTTGGTTGCGACAAAATATGTGTCACGGAGAAGTATAATAAAAAACCCAGGTCCTATTCTGATTTATTCTAGCATGAATATTTTTAAGTACAATTTTTAACGATTTTACCCACCCAACATATATCTGATATCTGTCGAATCAAAGTTCAACAGCCATATCTGGCATACCTATCAAATTAATAACATTTAATAAAAGCATCTCTTCTGAAATCCTCACCATTTCAAATATGACTATTGGAAAATGTTGCTTTCATAATTACTCTGCTAAAAAAGAGTAACCCGTGTACAAGCATAAAAAACAAAATACTTATTCTTCATCTCTAAGTAACAAGAAAAATGTCCATTTTATGTGACAACTAAATATTAGGACAACTAAGGATCTGCACGTTTCAGGAGCTAATTCATTCCAGATTTACTCTATTTTGGTTCTAAATTCGGGTAATCTCCATTATGTGTTGTTCCTTGAAGTTTGTTTCATTTTCTCCCACACTATGTTCTACTCGCGAAACATTTAAATTCGAAATACTTGGTAGTAGACTGTTTTGCAATATTTATTTAATATTTATTTACGGGCATTTTCGCAAAACAAATCTTCTAGATCAGCGTTTCCCAACCTGTGCTCATGGACTTGCCTGGGGCTCCGCAGCCGTGCCAGGAAATACAAGAAATAAAAATCAAAATAAGAAAACGTACATTGTTGAAATTACATTGTTAACGAAAATTTGAATAATGTCTTAGTGATTTCTTGGAAGTAAAAGTACGAGCATTCTAGCTATAGAATCATCATACACCGTTGCAACGTGCGAAATGCGTTGTTGTTTGAATAATCTGCGAATAGACGACAAACATGCGTGGGGTGTCATGGAAGCAATGACTTCGTTTGCATATGTGTATATAAGGACGAACGCATGAGTTGCCACGCATGCGCCTGTATTTTGGGAAGAAAACCTCATCTTCGGGTCAATACGGGATTTGCTTCATTTTATAAAATTCTGTATATGCAAATATTCAAGTGTGAGCTGTGAAAGAGAAAAATGAACAGAGAAATTTATAGTACAAAACTTAAAAGGTATATTAATTTAAATATTATTTTCTTTGTTTGTTTCATGATTTTTTTTAATTTCTACTAAAATAATTTAATTAACGGATATGTTTAATGAATTTTTCTGAACTCATATTTTCAATTAAAAAAAAAACGGTGTATTCTGTACGAATTATTTTGTCATAAACGTGTTATTTGTCTTATTTAGAATTCTGGGTTATAGAAGAGATTCGGGTCATCATATCAAAAATGTAATAACATCAAAAAGTCAACTACAGAAAATGTCTTGATATCTAAAATGTCATAATATCAAAAATGCAAATAATAAAAATGTCCAAATTTTCAAAATAGCAGGTGTCCAAAAGTTGAAAAGAAAATAATCTTTAAAGCGCAAAAAACTAGTTTCTTTTTAAATTCTAGACACCTATTTCACCTAAATTCTAGACACCTATTTTTAAATTCTAGAATAGGTATTATGATATTTTTAATATTGTGCATTTTTCCCATTATGACATTTTTGACATTTTGAATTATGTATATGAAAGATAAAGTTGATTATTCTCATATTTCTGCATGCTTATCTTTTGGACATGGTTCCCTGGCTTCAAACAGGTGCTTTGAAGAAAAAAAGTTTACACTTCAAAAAGAAGATATACCAGCAGCTCAATCCATTACTTCGCAAGAGCCAATAAAAAAAATGATAACCAAACAATGCACTCCATCGTTTGTTTGTCAGAAGAGCTTTCTGCAAAAGTAACTATGTCTGTATCTGCGGTGTCACTTCAATCATTGTTAGAAAAACGCGACGTAAGGGAGTGGGGGAAAGACCTGCCAACAAAAAACGAAAATACGAAGAAAGTTACATGAATATGGGATTCACAGAAACAAATGATGGTCGGTCTCTCTGTGTGATTTGCGGAAATGTATTGACCAATAGTTCCATATTTTTTTCTGTTAAACTGCGGCGTCATTTCGAGGAAAATCATCCGGATTTAAAGGATAAGACGTGATTTTTTCAAGAGAAAGGGCAACGAAATATTGACTTCACAGAAAACTACGATAACACGTTTTAAAACCAATAATGCAACCAAAGTAATTGAAGCTTCCTACTGGATAAGTTACCGTGTAGCTCAAGCTGGTGAAACACATAGCATTGCAGCGACTCTTATTAAACCTTGTACAATAGATATCGTCAAGTGTTCGTTTAATGAAGAAGCTGATAAGTTAGTATCCAAAATTCATTTGTCAAATAACACTGTTGCTAGACGAATCAACGATATTGCCAATGACCTGACTGAGACACTTATCAGTCGCATTAGGTGTACGAAATTCGCATTACAAATAGATAAATCGTCTGACGTCGCCAGCTTGACGATTTTAATGGTATTTATTCGTTATGTTTACTTACAACGCTATCAAGGGGATATTCTTCTATGCTGACCTGTACCAGCCAACACAACAGGGCGTGAAATATTTCTCATTTAATGAAATACCGTGGGAAAATCGTGCAGATATATATATATATATATATATATACTAATGGTGCCAAGGCAATGATGGGTCAAAATGCTGGAGCTATTGCCATAATTAAAGAAAAGTCAAAGAATTGTAGTAACAGCCAATGCGTTCTACATGGGCAGGCGCTAGCCTCGAGAAAAATGACTTCTTAGTTTATGTTTGTGTTGGAATGATGCAATAAAAATAATAAACTATATAAATTAGCGACCTCTAATGTGCGAAGATATGAGAATTCACCATAAGGCACTCCTGTGGTACACCGATGTAAGGTGGTTGTCTCGAGGAAAAGCGTTGAGACGTTTGATGGAACTGCGTGCAGGGTAACAGTATTTTTTATGGATCATAACGCTCCATTGGCGACAATTTTAAATAATGAAGACTTGGTGTGCAAATTGGAGTATTTGGCTGACATTTTCAACAAATTGAACGAAATGAATCTATCATTGCAAGGAAATACTGCCACAATTTTTCTTAAAAACGCAAAAGTGTCTGCCTTTAAGAGGAAACTTATGTATTGGTTAGAGTGCATGGATAAGAAAGA
This sequence comes from Adranes taylori, assembly GCA_009867245.2. Lineage (NCBI taxonomy): Eukaryota > Metazoa > Arthropoda > Insecta > Coleoptera > Staphylinidae > Adranes > Adranes taylori. Next base: position 3,740 of record WYDF02032749.1, read on the forward strand.
TATCGATTAATTTCGTCTTACAAATAGCTTCCTGAATGAAAATAATATCAAGCTCCAAGAAAAAATACAGAAAAACATTCAGTTGCTTTAAATCGAATCTCGAAGCTTTAAAAGACTCTAATGTATAAAATTGTTGTAGACAGGTGACCAACAATTTTTGATCACCTGTCTACAACAATTTTATACATTAGATATTACGGGGCCAATACAACGATATTCAAAAAAGTAATTTAAAAGACTCGTTTGAACATTATTTTCCGACAGCTCAAGAGAAGATGCTTAATGACTCTATCTGGGCACAGAATGTGTTCAGCGTGAAAAAAATCCTTATAAAGTCCTTATAGATTTGTTATCTCACAGCGAACTAAAAATTTCGTTTCCCGGAGTTTTGGCTGAATTTACAAGATGAATTCAAAATCGTGTCCGAGAAAGCAAAATTAGCATTGGAGAAACAGCCTTTCCCAACTGCATATCTTTGTGAAGCGGAATTCTCCGCATATACATCTACCAAAATAAAATATAGAAACCGCTTAAATGCAGAGCCAGAAATTCGCCTGCAATTATCATCGATTGCCCCTGATATAAGAAAACTGTGTACAAAAATACAAACACAAATGTCTCATTAAACTTTAAAGATTATTTTATGTTATGTCATGTTATTTTTTCTATCCCTTCTCCCGTAACATAACTTCTGTTCACTATTTATTTGTACAACATAGGCAGGTAGGTATAAGGGGCTCCGTAATAGAAATTGATTCTAAAAAGGGCTTCGCAAGTCAAAACATTTGGGAAACGCTGTTCTAGATCTATTTATTTTGACGTTTGTTTGACGGCTGTCGCCCGTATATATTCATTCGCTCTTGAGTTTATCATTTTAGAGAAATTTTTGTAAGAGGAACGAGTTTTGATTTTATATTTGATAACGTATTGCGCCGAGAGTTCTCATTGGCCCATGGGTTTATAGCTACGTAGAATTTCAGTAGAAAGGCGTTGGGATTCTCGTCTTTATAATTCAGGATAATGGAGATTTTCTATTGGTAGTTCTACATATTCCAGGAATTTCAGCAGAAGACGAGGAATTTCGGCAGAGGATTTCAGCCAATTCAACGCTTCCCGAACCTTTGGCCACGTACAGTCGCTTCCACCACTCACGATAGCCAAAGAGTGTGCCACTGTTGCGATTCGCATATAAAAGACCCGCACAAATATGAAAGAGACGCAATTTGGTAATTCTGTGCCTCGCATGTGACACGCATTGAGAATCTCGCTCTAACCGAAGTCATAATTAACAATAAAAAGACAATATCTACTCCGCGGTCAGCGAGCGTTACCGCAGCAGTGAGCACGATGTGTTCGAAGAAGTCATAGTAAATTTTATATTAAAAACATATCATTGAAATAAATTCTACACTGAACATGTATCTATTCAAGTATAAAAACATTATCTACGATCATTTTTCAAACAAAATCTACGATCATTTTTACGATAAAAAAAATCATATCGTCATTTTTCTAATCTATTTCTTATATTACGTTCATAACCCGTGTCTTCGTTAGGGAACCAAAAGGAACCAGCTATCAACTGTGAAGCCAGTCAGGAAGTCCGCCTCCAGCATCAACACCCGTATATCCGAATATTGAAGTGCCTAAAGTGACGTTTCGCTCATATCCATCCTCAGGACCGAAGAACCAATAATATCAAAAATCATATTATATTTATTTCGTTACTTTCGTATCTTTACTTTTTCTAATGGAATATGAAATGAAGCATCATAACTAATTGTTAGTTTAAAATCGACATCAAGCTACATTGTCAGTCACTTCGCGAATAGAATGCTACCATGTAATATAAATACTAGAGTTCAATAAGTCTTATTAGTTTACATTGTTATTGCGTACACATATGTGTTTACCTATTTGTATCTGTTTATGTACTGTTTATTAAAATAAGCTATTTCTTTCCCATTCCCAGAGAGCTCATGCATGAGCATTATATATTACAAAAAATAAATAAAAGCTTATATGGTTATATAAAGAGATGGTTATATAAAGAGCATCGTAACATAATCAACTTTGATTGAGAATAAATTCTGTAACATGGTTAGGAGGAATATTTTAAAAATGTTTTAAGTAAAAGTGTCACATTTGGCCTCAAGCATTCTCCAGGTAATCTGTAGAAAACTATTAATGAAACATTCAATATAGCAAATTTTATATTATTTTGCATTAGACTTATACATTTTTTTATAAGAGTGTGAACCAGTACATATTTAATAGTAGTTGTTATATTGCTTTCGTCTCGTACACATTGTTCAGATTGAATAAAATTTTTCAATTTACATGAAGTTTTGATCTCGTTTCGGAGTCCACTCCTCGTCAGACACGTGTAATCATCGATCTGACATCATGCTAGATGTAATATTCTAAAATGGTATATTTTTGCCATTGTACCGTTAGTCAATTGAAAGAGCATTGTGATGGGATTTGGCAGGCTTGCCTAATATCATAAATAATTTGTTATCTATCGATATAGGGTACTTATTAAAATAAGAACTTGAAGATAAGCATGGCAGTTTCAACCTGCATAAACGAGTAAAGTAAGTAACCTACTCCACCGGAAAACTTACAATGGCGAAGCTGGTTGGAGATGATAATGAACTAGGTATAGAAAAATAGATGCAACTGGAAGTATGGAAGAATTATATCAGCGAGCTCTTTGAAGACGACCGAAATACACTTGATGACGTCGAGGAGGAACTGCAGTGTCCTGAAATCCTCAACGCAGAGCTGAGAAAATCTCTGAGTCAAGCAAGAACAGACAAAACTGTAGGCCCAGACGAAATTAACTTTGAGCTACTCAAACTGATTGACATCGACAAAAATAACACGCTCTTGAAGATGTTTAACCAAATACACAACACCGGAAACATCCCCTCTGGCTGGTTGAAATCTACCTTCTTCAACGTGCCGAAGGAATTAAACGCGGTGTATTGACTATAAACTCATTAGTCTAATGAGCCATGCATTCAAAGTATTCTTGAGAATACTGGAAACTCGCCTAAGGAGGAAAATTGAGGAAAACATTGGTGAAGCACAGTTTGGGTTCAAAAACGGGCTCGGAACAAGGGGGTTCTCCATTTAAGTTCTGGTTCAGAAATGCATTAATCAACAACAAAATGTTTTCGTGCTTCATTGACTACGAAAAAGCATTCGATAATGTAAAACATGACATCCTCGTAAGCAGACTTAAACGCATTGACCTCGACAGCAAGGACAATAATATAATTAAGAAGCTGTACTGGAACTAAACAGGTCAGATCAAAGTCGGAGACCATGTCACTAGGGAGATCAGAATCAAGAAAGGCGTGAGACAAGGGTGCATTTTATCCCCAACCTTCTTCAACCTAAACTCTGAAGCTATCTTCGAAAATGCTCTATATGACATTGACAAAGGAATAAAAATCAATGGCAAACAACTGAATAATATCCGGTACGCAGATGACACCAGGGTTCTAGCAAAACATATTGAAAACCTTCAGTTCCTTCTAAATAGAATCAACACAGAGAGTAACGAGTAAAGGTTTGAAGATGAACACCCAAAAAACAAAGATGATGGTAATTAGTAAATAAAGGATAGAAAACGTTGTAATCACGGGAAGTCGATTTGGAGAGCGCTGCGCTTAAAGTACCTTGGATGCTGGTTGACAGAAGACTGGTATTTAGATGAGGAAATTAAAGTGAGGACTGCTTTAGGGCACAGCATTTTCCAAAGGCTTAAACACCTCATGAGCAACCGCGATTTCCGACTCGAAACGCACTGGTTCATCGTGAAATCGATACTGTTATATAGAGTCGAAGGCTGGGCGCTTAAAATCTCCTCCATGAAGCGACTAGAAGCATTCCAGATGTGAATGTACAGAAGAATCCTTAAGATTCCGTGGACTGATCACGTCGCCATTGTCGCCAAGTCCTCCGACGGGTCAGAAAAACGCAAGATGTTCTCACAATCGTGAAAAGAAGAAAAGCCGCCTATTTCGGACACATCCTCCAAACGACAAGTCCAGCCTGCTACAAATTATCATCGAAGGCAACATTGATGGAAGACGCGGAACCGGGCAGAAAATGTTTTCTTGGATGAGGAATCTTCGACAATGATTTAATATCCGTAATGCAGCAACGTTGATCCGATGCGCACAAAATAAAAATGACTATTCTATGATGGTTGCCGACCTTCTGTAAGGAAATGGCACCAGAAAACGAAGATTAAAATAATACTTGTTATAGTGATATCTCATCGTACACATTTAATGACAGTTTTCACATTGAATTTTTTTTTCTATTTACGTGAACTTTAGATCTTATTTGCTGTTTAAATAAACTAACGTCCAAGGAGCGCTCGTTTCGGAGTTTCGTTCCTCGTTAGCCAAGTGTGTGTTTAATTTTTATGCCTCTTTACTAGGCTCGTTTTGTAAAATAATTTCGGTATTTTACAAAATAAAGTTACTATCTTATTTTTTGAAAATAAATTTTCTTTCAAGCAAATATTTGCGTATGTGCTTACAAATAAAATCCAAAACTTTCATTTTAGATAATAAAACACATGTTCCCCGATTTTCTATCTTCTACTAAATTTCTACAAACATTTTAATGGCTTTAATATCATAAAAATTTGTGTCTTGACGTGATTAGTCGTTGTCTTAAGATGTCAGAATATAATTGCATCACAATCCAGTTAATAATTTATAATAATAATAATAACAACCTTTACTGGCATTTTACATACATACAAGCTAACATAATGTAAAGGCAAATAATACTAAATATAAATAATAAACTATTTCCTAAAGAAATTGAAACCATAATGCATCCCCAAAATTGAAACAAAATAAAAACACAAAAACAACTATTCCCTTAGGGTAAGAAAAATTAAGGCTATGCAGCAACCCAACTATTATCAAATACATCTTCAATACACCCTATCCCTTTACAATAATAACTCTATAATGTCCCATTACCCCCTCTGCTTTTTGCCTTACCCTTCTAGACCCACCACTTCCCATTCATCTCATTTACTATCCACACCTTACATTCCTTCCACCCTCTACTTCTAGAATTTTTACTCTTTACCTTTATATCCCCCTACCCATGGCAACCTTAATCTTACCTCACACGTCCTACACCATTTATCTAGGCACTTTTACCACATTTTCTTCCACTCCCTACTTTCCCTTTATATTCACATTCTCAAAGTAACTTCCCTTTGCAACACACACTACATTCCTCTTATCTTGTAGGCCTTTACCACTTTCTCCATTATACTCAATTCACCTCCGTCCTGACCTAAACAACGCCTCCAATTCTCTGCAGTCAACCTTTCCTCATCCGTCCACTCCATCTCTACACAATATCTCATCCAATGTATCCAACCTTCCTCTTCATTTCCACACGCTCTACACAACGTTCCTTGCTCATTCATCCAGTATCTATTACCTCTCTATTCACGCCCACACCGAAACCTAGCAATCATCCTTTTCTATTTCATACATATTCCAGATACTAAATTCTCAGCCATCCCATCATCAACCCTTATCCATTCATACTTATAATTATATCTACATCTTCTTGTCCTTTATTCCTCTCTTGTTTCTCAACATCCAATATTCTCTCAACAATTCATTCAGAAATCCCTCTCCATCCATAACTCTTTCACCCCATCTACTCATAGACCACCCAATTATTTCATACAGTTTCTTACTATTTTCAAACCACATGTTCTTACTTCCCCCATTATCACTTTCCTTCATACCCTCTATATAAATTTCCTTCACCAATCTCATTTCCTCATCCAACCAAACTTTTCACTCATACTTCAGCATTATTTTAATGCCTACTGACCATCATTTATTTCTCCCGGTCTCTTGCAGCACAATTTCATAAGGAGTAGACTTTTCCACAGCAAGAATCTTTTTGATACAGCCTGCCTGCACCCTCTCAATCATTTCTCTTTCACACACCGCTCCATATATCAATATACTCCTCACACACACACAGCCATAATCATTAGTCTCATCTTTACGCACTCACCAAACCTCCATTCCCACACCTTTCTCATTCTTTCCATCACCCCTCTTGCTCTCTTCACTGTCATTCTAATATGGTCCATACATGAACCACTTCATAAAACCCAAGTATTTATACTTTTTCACTACCTTTATATTAAATCCTCCTATATTAAACACATAATCTCATTCATTGCCTCTAATATCTGCCATACAAACAATATCGTCGGCATAAGTCAGTGACCATACTTTACACCTTCCGATCTGTATCCCCCAGCTTGCTTCTTACTCAGCACTTCCTCCAGATCCGAAATATAAATATTTAAGAGGCTAGCGCTAAGATGACACCCCTTTCCACTTGAAACCATTGAGACACCACCTCATTCACTCTAGCCCTTACCATAGTTCTTTCATTCTCTCCCACAAATATTTCCTATTTATCCTATCAAAGGCGGACTTCAAGTCAACAAACAGCAAATACACCTTCCTTCTTTTTGTAATTTGCTGATTCAGCACGTAATTCAAAGCTACGATGTTATCAACGTTCTCCTCCCCTTCACAAAACCACTTTGTACGAAATCACCCCTTTCATTCTTACCTCATCTTCCAATCTCTTATTCAAAATCTTGGCAAACTTCCTGTATAACCCATCCATTATTATAATGTCCCTATAACTACGCATGCTCTCTCTTTCTCCTCTCTTATAAAGCGGAAAAACCCCTCCTCTCTTCCCTGCATCAAGTACATCAACCATATCCTTCCACACCATATTAAATCCATTCAGCATCGCAGTCACTCCCTCCTCATTCAAACATCCCCACACTTGCACCGGTATCCTATCCGGCCTGGCTCCCTCCTTTCATCATCCTCTTAATTTCCTCATGCACCTCCTTATAACTTATATTAGCCGTCTCATCCTCTTCAAATTCCCTCTTTTCTCCTCCGTTTCTTATTTATTGTAATTGCCTCTCCATACCTCCTAGGTATTCCTCTCTACATTTCCTCTCCCAATCACTCAATCTAAATCCATATTTCAGCCTCTTATCTCCGTACAACCCACAATTCCTCAAATAATTCCACACTTCCCTACCACTTTTTAATTCTTTGATTTTCTCTTCTTCCTTTAATTTCTTCATTTCTACTAACTCCTTATCTTTCTTAATCCACTGTATTCTAGCTTTGTCATAATCACTCCACTGTTGTTCCCCTTTTCGTACCTTCCCTAGCACCCTCACCTTTTTCTTTTTTATATCCATCCCTTATCAACTATATCTCTTCTCCCATTGACCTTGCCGCCACCCTTCTCCTTTTTCACTAAATACTTTTCCACTACCCGTATTAAATACTGCACATTACACAAATCCCCCATTTGACCTCTATCAAATCCCAATTCCATTCATCCATTCAATCTCCAATGGAAAATGATCGGACTTTATCCTATCTCCAATTCTCATTTTTTTCAACCAATCACTCCCAATTTCATCCATAACCAAATAATCGACGACCGATCCCCTTCCATGCGCCCTGAAAGTCAAATTACCATCCCACTCCCCGTCAACACATCCATTTCCAATTATCAATATATTGTCATCCACCCATTCCATAAACTTCTTTCCCTCAAAATTACATACCTTATCCCTAGATCTTCTATCCACATATACATCGTCACTCCCCAAATACATGCCCCCCCCCCCACCCCCCATTTCACCTATCATAACATTCCAGTCCCCAATAATCGCCATCGCATCCCACTGTTCACCTTTCTTCAAAATCAAATCAGTCACCTTTCTTTCAAAACCACCCAATTCTTCATTTACGTATACAATCATCAGTAACATTCTTTTATTATTTACTCCCCCAACAATCTACCATATAATAATTTATATTTCTGCCTTCAATTATTAAATATCCAAGCATTTATTATTAATGGTGATATGTGTACAGTCTATCAAATCATCATTGAAAATCATTAAATATCATCTATAAAATCATTTTAAGATTTATATATTGAAGATTTTTCACTTTTTACACCACTTTCATTTGTTATTTTCTACTAATGTAAGAACAACTTGATATTATCAAATTTGCGATAATAAAGTCATAAATATGAACGGTCATATTTGAAATCTATATTTAAAATCAAATTTATTTCTATCGCATTAGAATAAATTGTCAATAATCGTACCACATTCACCATACTACTATTCAAAATTAAGCATTATAAAGTAGTACTTAATTTATAGTTAATATCATACTCGAGTAGCTATTAAAATTTATTTCATAAATATGGTTGTACATTATTTTTTATTACAAAATACGGGCATAAAAAAGTAATATTTTTCTGGCACTTAATGTATTATATACAGTCTGTTTGATTTTAGCTGTCACAGCCAATATCTTGGCAATATGACAGAATGTTATAGAAGAAAAGTTGTTCTCCATTTAATTTGCTATAATCTGCAATAACCATAATTTTTAGATTTGATTTAATAAATTCATTCAAAATTTTAAGCAGAACGTGCTCAATTTTATTGCGTATCCTAAAACTAGAAAGATTCTCTATACAATAATACACCACATGTTACAGTTATCTAATCAATTAACAACATGAATCGATAATTATATAACAAGTGCATGTTTATCTGGATTCCATTTTTATTCGAAAAGTACAAAAACAACATAACAACATAAACAAAGTAACAATATGTAAATTACGTTTAAAATTTCAGTTCAGAACATGTAGATCTAGCAATTACTACCAATCCACAAAACATCTTGATAGATTTTTAAAGAATGTTAATTATTCTTTTTCAGTTTTTTTTTTCTTGAAGTACATGTCAGGTATAGTCCATACTATTAGTAAAATCACATTGGGATATGGTGTAATATTCAAGTATTTTCATTCTTTTATTTGCTACACAGGTGTCTTAAAGTATAATCGTTTTGTCTAGGA
>WYDF02032760.1:0-12751 GCA_009867245.2 Adranes taylori
GCGGCAAAGCCGCGGATTAAGGCCCCGGTAGTGCGGACAGCAGTCCTATTCGCGCCGTGGGCATATATGGGCATCCGGTGGGGAGCGGAGGGAGAGGGGGGGGCAACACAACGTTTGCCGGGTCCGCTAGTCTTTAATAAGTATAGAAGTATATGTGTTACGTAGGATAAGTTTTGAGGAACAAATCAAAGATTTTACAGTTAAAAAAAGCAGGGGACAACTTTTCCAATTTAGGAAGTGAAAGTGTACAAAACTAAATATTGTCTTATTGTTAGTTTTGTTTAATTTCGATGGATAAAATTTTGTGTGGTTTATTATGTTTTATATTTTGAATTACATATATATGGGGCGCCAAAGTTATAAATGCTTATGGCATCTAAAGGGCTTAATCCGATCCTATCCAATACACATTGTACTAAAAACAATGAAGTTGTCAATATATTTTTCAGTCAAGCCTTGAGATTCCTTGAATACTTTTGTATCGTAAAATGTGGTTTGTTAACTGAATATGAGGAATACGTAAAACACTTTTTTTAAGTACGTAAAATTAATGTTTACGGTATAAAAAACTTGAGGAAGAATATGCGACATCATTTGGGATTAGTCGAGTAATATGGCTCCTCTGATTTACTGTATGTTTAGCATTTTGCAACTTACAAGTTGTGTATTTAGGGGAGATGATCGGGTTTAACCTTCTCTCTCCTGTGAAATTTGGATTTTACTCATTTTTCCTCTAATCAAATACTAAGTTTGCCACTTCTGGTTACTAAGGTTGTTTATTATATCACAATATTAGTAAAGCGTCTCTTGCCCCAAAAAGTAAAGCAAGAGACGTTTCTGTCTGACATCATAGTGTTTTAGAAAATTTATATTTCCGATATATTGCAAGTAGTTTTTGGTTTCGGAGAAATTGGACAATACTCCTGTTCTTGTTTTGTGGCTTCTGTGGTTTTAAGCTTATTCTTCTGTTGAGTCTGTTTTCTTTACTTATTTGGTGGTAATAGAAGTTTGCCTTAAAATAGAAACACAGCAATAGCTAAGAGCGACCATAATAAGAGGTTCTTATTTTTTTTGCCTTAGGGAATAAAGTTATTAAATAATAAAATAACCTTTATTGGCATTATAACAAAACAGATTATACCTCCATTAATCCACTACATATGCAAATAATAATAATAACAATATATACTTATCAACTAAACAAAACACATTAAATTTAATTCGATTACATCATTCTCTTAAATGATACCCTACCATGAGAGGAAAAGGCTAACTTCGCTCACTTCATACTTTTTCTTACTCACCCCGTATCCCCTAATCCCTATTCCCTAAGTTCCTATTCCCCTAATAACAAATCGTCTACTATTTCGTTAATCCCATCTCTCATCGTTTTTCTATCTCCTTCTATTTATTTTCATCTTTTTTTTACCTTCTTTTATTTTTTCCATCCTAACTTTATTCATTATTCCTATCCCCTTTCCCACCTTACCCAAACTTACTCTTCAGTTTTCCACCATTTCCTTTTTCCTCTACACTCCACATAATCCCCAGCAACTCCTTTATCCAGTTTTCCTCTTTTTTCTACATGTTCTTTCCTACACATTCTTTCAATCCCCTCCAACTCCTTTATCCAGTGTATCCAGTTTTCCTCTTTCTTTCCACATATCCTACACATTCTTTCATGTTCTTTCAGCCAGTACTTGTTTCCATTTGCCTCATTCTTGCATCTGAACCTAGCAAGTATTGTTATTTATCATTTGTTTTTATTATCCTCCTACTGGCGATATTGACATATTTCTAGATACCTGCAATTTTATTTTAACTATTCTCACCAATTCAAAGAAAAAAATTGTATTGATTAGTGATTTTAACCTTAAACTCCTTAAATTTTAGTTTCAATACTACAAAATTCTGTTTCTGGGTCATAATTCAATTTCTGTTGAAATTGCTGCTGCTAAAATAGCTACTAGTCCTAAAACTCTTACGTACTACAGGCCTGTCACTGATACTGCCTGATTTAATTCTTTGATACAATATGTAAAGCAAATTGGGATTTTCTAGTGGGACGGATACTATAATTAAACATACTATTGTAGCTAGTTTAATTCTAAAATCTAGTAGCGGCATTGTTTTATTTCCTTCGTTGCATCTTCGAAAAAGGAGCCAAGCGTTTATCATTGTTATAATGCCAATACTTCTTAGACGATCTAAGAAGTAATAAAAAAAAGCCTCATATGCCATTTTCTGGATCGCATCTGGATCCAATACTTGCCGATATGACTATCTAGCAAGTCAACCCCACCCATATGAAAGTTGTATTGTTTAACAATAGCTGGGCAGGGTATCTCAACAGTTGCCGTTTTCTTTTTATCAAACCGTTTCACTGTAGTTATTGGTCACGTATCAACAAAGAATTATACGAGTAAAACAGTCTTGTTGTACTTCCAAAAGACATTAGTGATCTCAGTTCCATTATAATTTGTTACATATTCCCCTAATTTGTTTCTCTCCACTCTTTTCAACACGTGTTCTACTGGTACTTTACATGATGGTATATGAGGCCTTCTGGCTGTACCAAGGGTATGAATGCCGATTTTCTCCAAGTAGACTATAACGGGAAGTGACGTATAATAGTTGCCGAAATATAACTTATGGAAATAATTTCTAGGTATGTCACGTGCTAGACATTACTACTAGCACCCAAATCAGGTTTATTAAGAGATCTCTTCGACGGATCATTTTCTATACTGTATAAATTTCAAATTTATATTTGAATCCAGATACTCCAATAAAGATCAAATAGTATACAGACCAATTTGTGCGGTTTGAGGGGCAAGTGATTCTTTAAATGGTGGCGGGCTTTAATAGCACAAATTTGTTCATCTTTAGATAACTTCTCCTCCATAGGAATAGACAAAAATTTGCTTGAAATAACATATCGTATTTTTTGTAATTTGTCGCTTGTTTCCAACGTGTTCGAAATGAAGCTTTGACCTAATGTCTTCAAATGAATTTCTGGACATAGTGTCTTTTACAATTTGAAAACCAACTGCTTCGTTCCGTAAGAGCCTCATGTTTGAAAGGAAATGGTTTCGAAACTCGAAACCATTTCGAAACCATTTCAACACTATATCTAACAGTTTCTTCAAAATTGATTCCATCAAGACATTGCTAAAAAAATATTTGAAAAACTGATATAGCGTTTCCAGTCCTTTGAGATAGAATTGGACAAGGTAGAATTTCCCATAAAATTTGACGGAATTTTCCCCAAATTACCTTTACATCATATCACATTTCGCTTCGGCTGAACAGGAGCACTGAAGGTCCCATTTTCTACTACCGGTGAATTTTGACAATTAGAAGGCCCTGTAGAATTTGAATTGCCGATATCAGAGTGATCAATAATGAGGTTGCTGTTTTCTTGAGGATACAGTGTGAAAGGTTCTTTAAAACATGCATATTTTCTGGGACACTGTCCGTATCAATATAATCGAGATTATCAATGTCATCGTTCAGTTTATTTTCACTGCCTGTTGGAATTTCCTCGATCAAGTCGAAGAGTTTATCTGTACCGGAACTCTAGATCTATGTTTTTTCCACCGTGTTTAAAAATAAATGGCATCTAGAACATAATTATGAAATACCGAATAAGAAAGGCAGTTATTTGATCATACCTCGTATACTATTTAAATGCTAAAATGATTAAAATCGTTATCATTCTAATTGTTTCACCACTAACTATGCTCTTCACTCAATGTCTGTTTCCTACATGTTTAAAACTAGCCAAAGTTAATCCAGTTTTTAAGAAAGGCAGTAAATAATTATACACTGTAGATGTAAATAATTATACACTATAATCTACAAAGTGGCTCAAAAGTCATCACTCTACCGGAAGATGGATTCATTTTTTCAAATGCCGTCTTATGTAATGGCGAGAGTTTCACATTTGTGAAGTAAACATTAACAGACTATGGATCTACAGACTATGGAGTAACAGACTATGGACTATGGATTAGGCTATGAAACTATGGATCGCTACCTCCTCAAGAACGCGGAATAACGGTGACATTGTTTTTGACAAATAATTGGTCGGTAATTTTGGCTTAACGTGAATTTCGTCGTCCATTCGCTGGAGATGTGACACCAACTGGGCAAACACAGCGGCGTTTAGCCGCTCGGTTCAGGGAGCCTGGGTTAACATGGGACAGATGCAGACGTGGCCGGCTCCGGAGCAGCCTTTCAGTCCAAAATATCGCTGTAGTGACTGCAGATTTTCAAGAGGGGCCTCAAACATGAACCAGACGACGGGCCACGCTATTGAGCATCAGTAAACGGTTTTTACAGCGAATGTTGGTGAAAGAATGTGAAGATGTTCCCATATATAGTCCAAATAGTGCATCAGCTATTGCCTACAGACCGCCAATCGTATGTAAATTTCAGTAAAGCCCTCGTAAACCTCGACCCCGATGAGAATAATTTTCCATTGAAATTATCATGAGCCACGAGGCGCATTTCCACGTATGCGAATACGTGTATATGCAGAATTATCGTTTCTGGGGCACTGTAAATCCTCGTGGAATGCACGAAGAGCCATTACATCCTCTCAAAGAAACTGCATGGTGCAGGGTTTACGCAGGAAACTTGATTGGCCCATATTTTCTCGAGAACGGTAACACTGTTACTGTGATTGGTGAGCGCTACAGAATCATTATTAACGACTTCTTGCAAATTGAGGAATAGTTCTTCAGGAATTAGGAAAATATAAGTGTTGGATAAATGGAGTGAAGAAGATGCTTAATTTTGAGAGGAAGCTATTAAATAGTGAAGGGAGTAAGTTAGTGAAGTTAGTGTATATGGAAGGAATGATGAAGAAGGGAAGTGATATAAGGGTGAACGAAGGGATATGGAGTTGAAGAAATGTGAATAAAAGGATAGGATACTCGACGAATAAATTGTTTGAGAAGATGATGGAAGGCAAGGAAGCAGTGAATGAAGTAATTGAAAGTATGAGGGATGTGGAACGGTATGAGATGGATGGGAGGTTAGGTGCTAGTAGGTATAATAGTTAGTATATATGGATAAGAGGAGAGGAAAGGATGGCTGATTATTTGAGATTGGGGTTGAATATGGGCGAGGAAAGAATTATTGCTAGAATTAGATTTGGGAATGAAGAGGGTGAGAACAAACATTTGATGCATGAGCAAGAGAGAAAGTGTAGGATATGTGGTAGTGAAGAGGAGAAATTGAGCCATTGGTTAAAAGAATGTGAAGGGATTGAGTGGAATGATAATGGAAAGGAGTTAGAGGAACATCGGAAAGTAAGTCTAGGTAAGGAGGGAAAACGGTTAGATATAATGAAAAAAATTAGAATGGAAATATATAAAAGGAGGTAAGAGGAAAAAAGAATGACCAAAAAGAAGAGTGGGATAAAAGAATAATAGAAAGAATGAGTGTCAGAAAAAATGAAAAAATAAAGGAAAAATTTGGTGGAAGTGTATGAGGCGCTTGATAATACGTTAACAAATGAGAGAGAGAGAGAGAGTGGTAAAGATAAGGTACATAGGAAAAGGGATGAGAAAGGGAAGTGAATATGGGAGTGAGAAAAGTTGACAATGGGAAGAGGGGCATATTAGAGGAGATCCTTCTCGCATGATGGAGATAGCAGATTTTGCATTATAGAAAAAATTTGGAAGAATGAAAATTTAAGGAATACGCGTAATAAAACAAGATGAATCATCGTCACGAATTGGGAACGATAGTTATTAAGTTGCCACTATCACCAAGAACAATGTCAATTCCCAGATTTATCAATCCCCAGAAAGATTTTATAAAGTGTATCGCAGAAATGTTCGGGTTATTACGATGCAAGCCACATGGATGAATTCTGCTACGTCTATGTGACCGCACGCGACGATGATCTATTTAATGTCGCAGCTCGTTGATTGCCAACGTCAGTGATTCAAGATGTTGTACCTATGCGGATGTCGATATGCGGATGACCTATGTGGATGTCGCTGACGTAATTGTTGTTGGCGTTACGAAGTTCCGAGACAAAGTTGAAAGAGGAAGTTCCACTTTGGTTATCCGTTCTTAAAAGACATGCAAGAAAACAAGAGGAATCAATTGCACACGATCTGCTACAAATGGTGCTCGATCTTAGATGTCTTATAGCGTCATTTTAACTTAGCAGTAGCAATTAGAGGCTTACCCAGAACAAGATCTGGCAAAACTTGTCGAAAATCTATAGCAGATTTGGCCAAGAATAAATTTGTACAGATTTTTGGCACTGTTGAAGATCCAACTATATACAAAGATATTATAATTGTAATTCAAAAATTAGGTGACGCACGTACTGCACCAGATACAGAGCAAACACTTTATTATTTACTTCCTAAGGTCTGGAAGTAAGAGTAAATATGAAGATAATAAACTTTTCATTTTCGCGTTCTTAAATAATCATGTATCTAAAAATCACTTTTTTTATCTAGATCCATGGAATTGCTAACTAAATAATAAAGAACGCCTATAGTTAAGACTAATCTATTTATATAGTATCAGTATTCTATGACTTTCTATTACATGCCAAAATTAATCTAATTAACCATGTTATCGGGTCTGATATATACGGCTATAATATAGGAAATAGTCGTCGAGTTAGGCCACCAACAATTCGTCTCAGCAAAAGTGATCCCTATTTAAATTTGTCAACTGATGTAATTTACTTTAAATCTAAACTTAAATATTATCTAAGCAGTCAAGATGAGTTCTCGAACCACCAGATGTCAAACGGTGACTTTTCAATGTAAATTTTTATTTGATACAATAAATAATTATTATTATAGTGTTGAGGTTGCTCAAGAGCAATAAGAATTTTTCAATATTTAATTATAAAATTGACAATTTTCTACCTGCAATATCTTTTATGGCCTTTTAATGCCGATACTACACCATGGTTCCGACACCTAGCACATTTCGGGGTTCGTTGATAACGTTCCGATGCGCGCAGAAAAAATGCTGCCGGCGGTAAAGCCCCCAAAACTGGATGTTGTGACATTAACGCCGACATATCAACACCGTTTCCAGGTAACGCCATTTGAAGTTTATCAACACACACACATATGCACACTAATTTTTATAGCGAATTAAAGGGTACTTCTAAATAAACAGTATTTGCAACATTGTTCAACGTTAACTTATTTTTTTGCCCGCAGTACCTATCACCGACTACGAACAGAAATCACTTATCATTTTACCTTATCAATCATTTGTATTTTGAGATTATGTTCAAATTATAATTTTATAGATGTTAAAATAATTTTATAATTATATCAAAGTTTCTAATGTGTCCATTTTAATGACAAACAGTCGCATCACCATTTTCACAGAAAATAATTTATCATAAATTATAATTGCATTTTAAAATGTTTATAATTTAATATTTCATCACTTTTATTGCGCTAGAATGAAATATGTCTACGCTTGAGATAATTATTAATAAATATGACATAATTAGAATTTGTTAAATTTAGCGAATTTCTTCTAATTCTAATCGTTTATTATGAGTTCATACCGCAGAAGACTCCGTAAAACTGTAACTGAAAAACATCATTGATATTCAACCCTCCAATTTCTCTCCTGTGGTAACCAAAAAAACCGCGTTGAGAGCGCCTAACCTAACCTGGTCATTATTTGCTACATACGTCCAATAACCAATAGCAAAGTAAGCACCGCCTCCTTTAGCACGTTAAGACCCACCTCTTATCGCTACAAAACGCGCTACGAGCATATGTAACCATTATGTATACTGATGTAGTGAAATTGTATTCCCCTGCATGATATACTTGAAGCGCGCGTTGGCGGGAGAATTCGTCTAACCACTTTGTGACGAGGGGATTCCTCAAACTTCTGTGTTGAGTATGTATTGCAAGAACAGTGTTGCCATAAGCTACGATATTTATAGTATTTGTTTCTTGCCGTTAATATTGAGCAATTCAGATTTTTGATCTGGAAAGGGCACTATTTTTAATAAAACTATTTTTGAATTTCATAATTATCGTGCTACAGGTCATCGAAAGTTTTATTCTGCGTCGTGCACTAAATAAGAGAGCATTCCTGCTCTACATGAAATGTTACAATTAAAGAGCATGTTGATAAATTTAATACATGTCCAATTAAATACAGTTAAGTCTAAATAATTTTAGTCCATTGTTAGAAACCAATCTTTCCAGTTGAACTGCAACAATATGTGGTCGTTTTTTAATTAAATTATACCTAGGTCTTTTAAAGATAAATTTTAATCTAATATCAATCGATTTGTAATCTTCGACAATCTTGATTACAAATAATATTAAGGATTAAGGGTCATGCCTAGTCAGGAAGCCGAAAAATAGGTGATTTTTTTGGCGTAAACTATAAGTCTTGATTAAAATTGTATTAGTCTATATGAAAATAACGTAAAATTCAAAAATAGAACAATTTCTATTCTTATAGGAAACGTGTAAAACCATCCCTTCCACGTTTAATTTAAATAAATATGAACAAAACGTAAATATTCTTAAAAATACGGGTAAACTATCAAGGCTTTATAGTTTTCAGTTCAGATACTCTAGAATTTGTTTTATTGTATAAATTTGGTCAGGAACTAATATTATATTATAGTTTCTTAACAAAATCTCTAGATCTTTCATACTTTTCACGTTAATTACAATATTAGACTATAATGCAGAAATCGAGTGGGCCAACATTTTTACTGACCTGCATTTTTGGAACAAACATGCCGAGAACTGTATTTACATATAAACGAAGTCGTAATGTATCCTCCATAAGTTGTCTAAATATCACTGTGATATATTGACTCGTTGAAAAATTATGAACAGAAATGTCTAAAAATTCCCATTAAAATCATACTAAAATTGACATTCTTTTTGCCGTGAAATGAAAATTAATAAAAAATTTTAAAAATCAAAAATACAGTTTTTTATTAATATTGAAGATTCGTAATTTTTTTCTGAATAAAGAAAATAATGCACTTTCAGGCAATAGTAATAGTAACGTCATCAAGCTTTCCATGTACGCCTAAATGTGGATCCATTTGAAGCATAGTATTTATGGTGGTCTAATTTTGTGAGCATTTTTACCAAATTTCTCTTCATTTTATCAAAATCAAAATATGCCTATTGACTGGTTTATTTATTCATCTTTTATTTGACATCAACCTTGAGGCTCTCACTCAATTCAGTTTGGAGAACATAGACTCCCAAATTTGGCATACATTTTCATGGTTGAAATTTTCAAATTTTTTTTTCAAAAAATCTATAGATTTGTCAAAATTTCGAGTATTTTTGCATTTTTCTTCAAGTAAACGGGAATTGCATG
The DNA here is from genome assembly GCA_009867245.2 of Adranes taylori. Taxonomy (NCBI): domain Eukaryota; kingdom Metazoa; phylum Arthropoda; class Insecta; order Coleoptera; family Staphylinidae; genus Adranes; species Adranes taylori. Next base: position 9,376 of record WYDF02032760.1, read on the forward strand.
GTAAAAACCCCATTTTTCTTGGATTTATAGAATATTAACAATTCAAATTCTGAAAGCGACATACTTTTAACCCTATCGGGGGAGCTGCCATGTGCTTAAAAAGGTTAAAAATAGGACCCCTCCACTTATTCCATGTTGTCACGAAACGCTCACTTTTTACGCTTTTAATATATTATAAAATAATGATACTCTATGAAATAAAAAATATAAAAAATACAAAAGATAGGGACATCCCCCTGAAGGTACTTTTTAAAAACTTATTTTGCGGTGACCACCGCTGTTCGGATCTGGATCATCTGAGATCAAAAATGCACAAAGATTTATTTACTATATTAACATAGCTAGGGAGTGAACGAACAGTTTCTCTAAATATTGATTTGGGACAAATGGCAGTCGTTCAAAGTTCAAGTTTAGAGTTTTGATGAAAATTGCGATCGTTTTTCGCCAATTAATAAAATAGGGGAGACCTGCGTCGAAAGTAATATTCTTTAATAAATTTTTTTTAGCAAAAAATCTTTAAATTTGTAAGAGATTTGAAAACAATTTCTAGATCAATAAATAGTTATTTGAACTACCGAAATTTGAGGTGAATCAGGACAATTTGGGAGGTTTTTCTAGCTGCCTTCGGCGACAGATTTTTTTTTTCGATTTGTAATAATTTTATATTGTGACCATACCCTTATTGCGTCCACAGCATAATATATTATTGGGGCACTCATACCCCGCCCCAATAATATATTTTTATTTATTTGTATGTGTCTCGATTCACCACACGGAAAGGTGAATAGTGAGTCGTATATATCTCTGTATTTTCCTATTCAAACGTCGACAGGGATGAAAAGGGACTTTAAATAAAATTTTCAAAAACTATTTTAAGCCAGGACGGGCTTAGGATTTAAGTAATAAAATAAAAAATAACCAAATAAACATATTTTTGTTCATTGAACCAACTTTTTTTTAACTTCTATTAAAAAACCTACGTATGGAAATTTGGGTATTGGATGAAACGTGATTCGGCCCCTTCCGCCATCCGCTACAGTGACACTGCGCCCGACTTGGGCCGACCTCTTCCAGATCTGTCTTACTTGCTGAACTTTCATCCTCTCTAAGATCCGCCATAGTGACACTGCGCCCAGCAGGTAGTTTAAGACTTTTTTTCTTCCCCTATTTAACTCGCCACCCTCTGGCCCATATCGCATTTCTTTCAAAAATGTTGTCAAACTGTCATCAGCGTTAAGAGCAGCAGTATTATCTCCTTCCACATCAAAGCTTTCGGGTGGCAAGCTCTGTAGCAGTTTCTGGACGTTTATGGCATATATCCCCGTTTTTTCAAAACCACATTGTGTTACCCTTACGATATTAGGTTTTATTTATTATATTATTCTAATCTTGCGTAGTTTTATATTTTTTGTCAAAAGATGCGTTACTGCCTTTACTTTGTGATTTGTGAGTTTCTAGAACTTTCCTCCAGTTCATTTTTAGCGGCCTAAGAAAGAGACGTCTAACGACTGTGTGAGATGCGTGGAGTTAGGTGGCAGGAATGCAAAACTAATATCATTCTCTTCTGATAGGCACACTACCTCAAAGGAAAGAAATGACCTAAGATTGTCACCAATTAGCAGCTTGTTTCCAGGAAAAAGCATCCACCCATCTGTTGCTTCTATTGTAAAAGGATCCTAGTGAACCACCTTCCGTGGAACCACCTTCCAATGAGCAGTTGCAGTTGTAACACAAATTTTTAATTTATATTTAATGCAATAGTAGTACTTAAAATAAAAAAGAATATTTTTACTTTTCCTTTTGTATTTAATACTTCAAAATTGTTTCGCTCAAATTCAAATTCTTTATAAAAGTGCAGAAAATTTAATGCTGACGAGGAACGTAGAGACAAAGTTTACAAGAGGTTGCCAGGAAGGAAACAAATAATATCCTTCACAGCAACAATTAAAGAAGATATACTGTTGGCGAACTTCTCACCAAAAGAGACAGTCAAAAGCAGCAGGAAATTCAAGAAGAAGGATTGTTGAAGAGGCAGAGACCATGTGAAAATTACAGGCAAAAAAGAAATGCCGAAAACTGGCAGTTCAAAGAATGATGTGGCGATGAGCGATGGCAATAGGACGATCACCCACGTTGCACAGCATTCAACATTCGCGACGAACCAGTGGAGGGTTGGCCAGAAAGTACAGAGGAAGGTGCAATACGACGGGGCCGACAAGTAGACAACAGGATCGATCTTTAAATCCTAAGATTGGGACCATCAAAGCAGTAGTGGTCAAGTTCCAGGGACGAAGATCACGAATAATTAACATAAATAAAGTATTACCATGACAGCCTTTGCAGGCATGAACAGCTCGGAAATATGTTTACATAGCAAACAGGGTAATGGACGAAGAGTACAAATTCTTGAAATCTTTAGACTCCAAAATATTTTTATTTTTTATAATAAACCTAGATTATTATGTTAGCATTAGTACATGGTGTTTTACTCAAACCACGTCGATCTGACGATACCCCACAGTAATTAGATTAATTTACGAGTCAGCAAAAGAGTAACATATAATTACCCTTTTGTTTATACGAATTACCATTTTGTTGAAAACAATGGAACATTTCTAGAGATTTCTCTAAACTATTTTTAATATGAATTTCTTTGCTTTATATGATCAGGTACATTTAGAGAGTATCAACAGGTTCTATAAAAAGGATATTAGGAAAATACATTGTTTTATAAATTCTTTATTTAAGAATTAAATTAGATAGATAGTACTACAGTGTAAACTTTATTAAAAGTTTCAGCGTGTTGGTACTGTATTATATGCCTCCCCTCTTTCGTTATTCTATTTAATATACAACGTATACGTTTTCTTTTTTTATTCTTCGAAGCTATTGTGTTGGTTATAGCTTTAAGGGTTAAACTTTTATATCGTAATTATAAGTTCATGTATGTATTATACTGTTGATTTTGTATTGTTGGGTAGTTTTGCAACTGAAGATCTCTGATAGGGGCGGTTACTAGTTTTTTTTTGTGAAAGCTATTTAAAATATGGATTAAATGTGCGACAGACATTTATGCCAATACAATTAGTCCACACATCTGCAAGATTTGTTATAAATGCTATTATTTTCCTTTTACACTGTTCCTTTATATTTGATACTAACGATGGGTTAATAATTTTTTTGTATTTATTTTTCTTCTTCTAAATTTGGTCTATGTGTTTAACCATGGTTAATCAGTTTTTTAAAATTAATTTTTTGTAGTGCAAATGCATGATCGCAAATTAATTTTCTTTTTAAAAATCTGTTCTAATTAAAATTCATTACTAGACATGTAAAATTGATTACGTAGAAAATAAAGCAATATCAGCACATAAAA
>WYDF02032771.1:0-12750 GCA_009867245.2 Adranes taylori
AGACCGGAAAGGATGGCGGACGAGGCTGGAGAAAGTCGAGGCCCTGTAGGGCTGTAGCACTACTGATGATGATGATTACGTTATATTATGCGTCGAATAAAGAAAGTCCCATGTTGCCAGCTTGTATAGAAAGCAGTGTTGCCACGTTTGAAATTTAACAATCTTTGTGAAATATCTTAGGCAATATAAAAGATAGGACATTCAAATTATCTTTATTGTATAGGCCACATGAAGATGCTTTCATTTTGTTTGAATGATTCTTTTCTGAAATATCAATTTAACATATATACAGGCTGTTTTTTGTTTTGCAAATTTTGCGGTCCATTTTTTCGGAAACTTAAGGAAGCGTTTTGATTAAGTTTTTTGTGTCGACAGCTCCTTTAATACTTAAGCGATTAAACGTATTTAAATAGTCGCACACCATAGCACCGGAGTAATTTGACCATGAAAAAATAGTGTACTGTCCTAAATATCTTGGTTCCTATGAAAGCTGGAAAAAAGAAAGTTGGGGAATCCCTGTAAGTCAAAAGGACCTCAATTCTGCCAGTATGCGCAACTGAATATACTTAACCGCTTTTGAGCAATAATTATTTTTTCAAAAACGTTTTAGCAAAAACACCCTATATATTTTTTACATTTTGGTAGGCCTTCTAATTATACTTAAAATGATATCGCACAAGGTTGATCTAAGTCTTATCATTTCAAAGATATGACCCTTTATATCTTAAAATTTCGCAACTTGTCGCTATGGCAGCGACATTCAACAATCATACATGCACAATACACTAAGTATCGTGTATACATGTAAGACCTACATACTAGCTCCTATATGCAAAGTTTCAGGAAAAATTATTTTACGTCGTATGAGACATATAAACTGCTTTTGCAATTGAATAAATGATATTATCAGTGGCGGGTGCACATTATAATTTTGGGAGGTGTTCCAAATTACTTTTTTATTGAGAAATTTCGTTTTAAAATTAGACGACTTAAATTTCGCTCGCATGTAATAGTAGATTGTATTATGCGTCGAATGAAAATAGTGCTATCCCTGCAAGTGGTATAGAGCACGACGTTGCCACATTTAAAATTTTACAAACTTTTTGAAATTTATTTGTTGTTAATAGAGTATTTTAAAGCCAATAATGTTTCATTATGATTATATTTTATTAATTCTTGAGCCGTACTTACTTTATTAAGATTGAATCTTAGTTTTATCCTTATTTACTAAAGCTAATTCAATTCCATGTCACAATTTCAATCTGACAAAAAAAAACAATAATATTAGTTTCAGTTTAGTTAGAATCTAAACATATCGTTTAATGTATAATAAATAAATTACTGAATTATTAAAATCAATTTTCAACAATTATTACTTATATAAGTATACAGTAATTGATTATTAATCTAAATAATTTGGCGGTACAGCAATTAATCTGGTGGGCGCTCCAGAACCATCAGTAAATTTTATAGGCATTACAATGAGATCAAAATTATTGGCTGAAAGGAAAACAAATGTTTAATATGGGCTCTTAAAAACGAATTCATTCTACCTGGTAAAATTTTGGGTACATTAGCACCTTCAACAATTAAATAGTTTCGCTTTAAGACAATTCCTAAGTTCTCATGTAATCTAGAACCTAAACCTCCATCAAAACTGTGGGTGTCTATTGCAATTCCAGTAATGTTAGGATTATTCACAAACCATTCGGCAGCTTCTTTAGAAATTCCTGTAACAATTTATTTATACATATTAAGAAATCGTAAATTAAACATGTTCTCTCATCTTTGGGATTGAAATACATGGACAGTATTAATGTTACTCTAACTTTACTCTAATGTTAGTCTAACTCTAACATATGGCTCTCCAAGGAGACATTTGGCTTTATAAGATTTTCTAGGTTGGACAGACATCGTACAAAACCAAGGAAACTTGTATTTTTTCTGATTTTTGATACGTGACTTTCCAACGTGTTAAGATGTGTTTAATGCCTTTACTAAGCCATTATAAATCATCAAATGTCTTTGCGACGTTATGAAAATTTATAAAGAAATTTCTGGCGATCGTGTTGTTGAGCCAGTGTTTGCTTCGACGCGTCATGGATCTGTAGATAACCGTTCCAATCATTCCTCTGATGTTGATTCGGACGCCATTCACCCAAAGTAGTATTCGTTCCAAATCGAAGCAAATGTTTTTGTGAGGAAGGAATAATTCAAATTAAAAAATAATAATTTGTGACCCTTATTTTATTCCTTTAATGACCTTATGTAAGTTCTTCCCAAATACAATAATAATTTTCTTCAGCTCCCCGAGAAATTCCGCCAAGTGTAAGGCAAGAACTTGTGAAGTTATATTCTTGGAAAACAGTTAATAAACTTGTTCCAATGCTGTACACTTAAGCCTTAGACTGAATATTGAATATTATTAATTAAGTGTCCGACTCCAGAGAGCCTCCCTTATGGTAGCCATCTTTCTTAGTCCTAATCGCATTATCGACAAATGTCTTTTATTAGATATGCCACAATTAGAATAAACATAAAATAAAATTTAAAAAATTTACTATAATATTGTAGGGAGGAAACTTGTCCTCGTTCTAATTTAGTTCTATGGTAGATAATTTTTGTGCGCTTGGTATATCGTTTTTTTACATCATTAGGACATCTTACTTTCATATTGGTTGAGTTTCACCATGTGAATCAAAAGTAGCATTACTTCTTCCATCGGAAAAGGAACAATGCCGATGACGTCAAAATATACAAATTATAGTTAGATATCAACAGATATCTAACCAGCCTATTCAATAGATATCACATCGTACTATTATTACTAAGAAGTAGTGATGAGCAACATCTCGTTTTAAAATCAAAATGAGGGAGTAACTCTTTTCTATTTGTGAAGCCTCAAAAGTGGTAATTCATATGAGGTGAGAAGAAATAGAACTGACTTAATGATGGTGATGGCTCAAAGTCTTCATATTAAGGAATCTCCTCATATTTGAAAAAGAGTAACTTTTTCATTAAGATAAGGACTGAAGTGAAATAGCTTATGAATGAGGAAAGGAGAAAGGACACGACAGCCGAAGCCGACACAAGTTCTCTTATCCTTATGGACGACGCAACGATTGACGCGTGCAATGTGCATCAAAGGAGGTGGCTATGTTGTAGACAAATATTGTCGTCAATGAGTTTACTTTCCTCTTGAAGAAAGAGGAACTTCACTTTTGAAACGAAACAGGGGAACTCCTCTTTGCATAAGAAAAAGAGACAGACCAGACAAATAAAATAACCGATCAAGCAGATTAAAATTGGTTACCGCAAAACAAAAAAGCAACACTTATAAGAATAATGGATTCTTCATGACATACAACAATTTGTAACCTGGTCAATTATTATCACAGTACTTAAAAGTTCTTATAAAAATGGGAAATATCAATATCACAGTACATGAAGGGTAAATCTATTTAATAAACTGCAAAGATTATGGCAGAATCAAGTTGAACCAGCCGATCGCCTTTTCACCCAAAAATATGTGTGTTAATACCAAAATATAGTTTTCAAAAATCAATTACAATAATTAAGTGAACGCAAAGTTCAAAGGCTAATATTAATCTAATAAATTTGATTAAACAAAATATAACTATTTTGTTTCGCAATTGACTTATTAAGCCTGACTGGGCACATCTGTGCCCTAATCAAGTATTCTGTCAATTCAAGATTATCTTCTCCTGAAAATTAAATGCTGGCCTAAAACGGACTGGCAATAAACTTACAAACAAGGACTTAAAGCTAAAGTAATTTTTTTGCGTGAGGCGCTGACGAAATGATGATAATCAAAAAGACTAAGCCTAATTTATATGACTAAGCCTAAATATGCAAACGAAGATACGTAAACAATGCTTGAAATTCACCGCTGATCTGCATCAGTAGCTAATTCAAGTATATGCACTTTATCTTCACTTTACCGCCGTGATTCCTTAGGAACCGTCACTGCATTTCTGCAGGGGCAGCTTGATCCCAGCTAGACGTACAACTTCGCCCGTGTTTAAGCCAAACAAGCCACGAAGTTTCACGTGGTGAAAAAATCTCCAAATCCACAAAAAAAAGATCGATTATAGGCTCAAAAAATTACCCATAAAATGAAAGTTGAATAACGATACAATCAGTGAACTAGATTCGGTAATCACACCAAACCGCCCAAATCAATTGAATTGTTGTTTGAGCTTCCAAAATAAACTTTTAATCCCACATAACTCACAACTGATTTTTAAAATGAATTTGTCTTTTAGTAAGATATGACGACAATTTAAAATTTACTAATAACTTAATTAGCCACAATTAGGCTTTATGTTCTTAGAAACGACGAACCAAAGGAACCATACCTAGCTCAGAAAGTTCATTCTAACATCGATGTCCACTCCATTCTAGGTTCCCTCATAACATCTAACAAAAGTACGATTCTGGAACACTATTCCGCATAACAACTATAAACTCACAAATCGTATATTTGCTAGAAATCGACAAATAAATTAGAAGAGTGGTCGCCGTTAAAGCTCATCATACATGACGAAACATTACTGCGCTTAATTTTAGTCAACCATTTCCAACTCCAAAGACAACCTGCCATATGTGATTTGCCCAGTAGTTCGCGCTCCAACACAAACTGTATACAGAATCAGACACCTGATTAATATGCGACTGGTGTAGTTTGCTTCTATATCATATTTATTCATACTTCACAAGTCAGGAATGTACAAAAATATGTGACTCCTCAGAAATAAACAACATTGCCCTCAGCGAACACCAAAACTGGCTTGAATAAATCAAATATAGCAGATTAAATAAATAGTACAATTAATTAATGGTCGGCATGACACATAGCATCATCAGATCCTAACTCTACGCAATTTCAGTTACTATGGTAAACAAACCTAACAATACAATTTGTTATTAAACGACAGGTCCTATTTCTATTTGTAGAAATAGGACCTATTCCTATTTGTAGATATTACACAGGCTTTGATCGGCTCTATTACTGAAAATGTACAATTACTATTTCATACTAGGAATTTAAATGAGCTGAGCTGAAATATATTTCTCATAAACAATAACAACAAATAAGTACCTAATGCATTATTAACAACAAGTGCCCTATACATTACTGTAATATTTCTCAATATTTCTGCACAAAAATCTGCACCTGTCTTATTATTTTAACATACTCTCCATGGAGACATTGTAAAATTTCTCTGATGACAGCATGTTAAAAATAATAAGACATTTGAAGATTATTGTGCGAATTAAGAAATATTTAGAATATTACAGAATTATGAATGTAAGAAATAATAGACCTATTGTAGAGGGTTCCTAGTTATAACGTATAGTGTACTTACTGTGTTATGGTACTTGAGAGATATTAGTTATAACGTGTAGGATATTTGTTGTTATTGTCTTCTAGAAGTACATTCCACGTTAGCTCATTTACCTTCCTAATGTGTAATATTAATGGGAAATTTTCAGTAATATAGCCTAGGCTCCGAGGTGATCAAAACCTGGTTAGTATCGAAAATAGGAAATTGCAGATTGCTCTTTAATAGGAAAATTGTTGTTTACAGTTAGTTACCATGTTAACTAAACTTATGTAGTCAGGATCTTATGATCTAATGTGCAGTGTCGAGCATTAATTAATTGAACTATCTATTTAATCTACAATAGTAAACTACTGGTTAATCTTTTATATTACAAGTCGTCTTGCTTGTTTTGCTTGCCAATGTTATGTTTCTGCTCAATGCCAGATTATGTTCGTTTTACCAGGTGTTTATTATGACTGACTGAGGTAACAGGATCCTGTAGGTGACACTGGTGGCTGATTCTGTATGCTGACAGCACGCTTATATGAAATTAATCCACGCAGCGAGTACTGCTGCGCAAGTCATATATGACTGATTGTCTTTAAAGTTGAAAATAATAGATTAAAATGGATTAATTGTCGATTTTTAACCGATCTAAAACCTGCAAATTTAGAGTTGTTGTGAGGAAATGGCGTTCCAGAATTGTAGCCCTTGTTAATGGTAAGACGCTAGAATGATAGAGCAGACCGAGGCAATTTGGCAATTCCTAAGCAAGGTGAGTTCATTTTGATTCAACCTCTTAAAGAACTACAAGACAAATTATGGATAATTAAATAAATTAATAAATAATTAACTCTTATTGTCATAATGTATTAATAAAATACAAATAAATTTTAAAAGTCCGTATTGACATATGTGGTATTCAATGTGCATTTGGGGAGCTCGGTCAATGATTTGGTTTATTCGAGCGGGTTTGGCGGATTGCCAGAGAATATTTCAGCGACTGATGGTCGTTCAACTCTCGTCTGATTGGTAATCGTTCGAGCCTGTAATATTTTTGTGGATTTGGAGATTTTTTTCGTCATGTGTAACTTGGTCGCTTGTCACTTGGCTGAAAACTTGGCCAAGCTAGATAGTGTTGCAGCTGCAGAACGTAGTGGAGGTTCCTGTGAATCACGGCCGTAGGGTGAGCACAAAGTGCATTCCTCGAATTAGCTAGTGAGGCAGTTCAGCGGGAAAATTTCAAGTATTGTTTACGTATCTTTGTTTGCATCCTTTAGAGCTTGTCATTTCAAAAGTCTTTTTGTTTATAACTAATTAGTCAGCGCCTCACCCAAAAACTTTATCTTACTTTATGTCCTTGCTTTGTTTATTTAATTATTGCCTGTCCATTTTATGCTGAAAAGGGGGACAAGCCAGCATGTACAGTTAAGGGGAAGAATTGAACTTGAATTGGTAGGAAACTATATCGTTTCTTATGATAATGGATTTGAATATTACTTAAATTTGATTTTTATTTAATGAATTTAGTGTTGTGGCCAGTCATGTCTAATTAGACAAGGGCGGAACAAATTTTAAACTGGTTCAGAGTCAAAGGGCCTTGACTGGTTCAGATTGATTCTGCCATATGTACAGCAATATAATACATAGATTTACCCATCAGGTGATCCTGATATTGCCAATTTTATGAAGAGCATTTAAGAGCTGTGATAATTGATAAATATCGATGATCCAAATTGTTATGTGTTGTAAGGAATTCCATATTTCAATGTTACTTATTATGTTTGTGTTTGCGGCAACCAATTTTAATCTGTTATTTTATACGGGGAGCAGTTGTTAAGATTGTTTAAAATAAAATAGAATTATTCGTGAGAATACTTGGGCTTGCTTCAGATTGTTTTTCATAAGAATAGTTACTTGAACTTATGATACTCTGATAAAGATATATTGTTTATTTTTTCTCAAAAGCTTCTCAAAGTAATAAATTTTCAACTTAGTATTATATCGAATTAATATTTTTCTAAATTGCTGTGAGAATTTAATTAATTATTATCCTATGATATTGCTTCATACAGATATATTGTTTATTTGTTTCGCATTTAATCTTGAATAATAACATCGGAAAGTAATAATTAACTTAATAATTATTTAAAATTAATAAATTGTTAAAATAGTGCTGGACTATTTATGTGATTATCTTACTGTGATATATTCATGAACAGATTTAATTGTTATTTTGGTGTATCTCACATTGTATGTTATTTCTTAACAAATACTTATATTTATTTATATGCTGTTAAAATTTTGGTACAAATATTTCAAAATAAATGCTGGTTGTCTTATTATATGAGGATTTTACTTATATGCACATTCTGTGAACTTATCCGTACATAGGTACTGGCGCTCATCTGGGTAAGTTTTAGGGCGCTTCTGTTGTGTAGACATATTAGACCGCATCGGATTCCGCGCTTATCTCCATCGGAATCGCGACTAGTCAGGGCAATTCAATCTCGGAGGACGTAAGGGCTGGTTATCCTGTGAAGAATTAGCCAACCCATTACAACCTGTTGCAACGGATGTTACATTTCAGAAATAGTTGAGCCCAAAACGATAATTGTTAAAACAAGTGTTTCTCTGTGCATATAAGTATTCTAAGTAACTACTTCCGATACAACTAAATCGCTTTAAATGAATATGAAAAGTGAAAAACATGCATAATTTTTAAAAAATTTAAAAACATTTTTTAACAGGAAATCAAATACCTGGAAAATGCATATTTCCATAGCTGTCATACCCATAATATTTGTACTTATTATTGTAATATGTAGACCACCCAGTTCTTACAACAATCATCGTGTTTTCCATAAAATTTCCATAGTTTTTAATCCAATTCTTAATATGCTTAACTTTAAGTAATATATCGGGACCATTAATTTCCACTTCATCAGATATATCAATTACTGCACCTAAGAAGCTTGTAAGTTAATATTTCTACAAAATTCTCAAAATAAGGCAATAAAACCTTTTGGAAATAGTAGCTTAGTAGGAATTTCTCCAATTTTCCATCCAAATTCATTTAGAAAGTATGGAGCTGTAACATATGTACCACCATGCTCCCCAGAACAGTGTGCTTTTGCTGCAAACCTAAAATATAAATATATAAAACAATTTATCAAGATTCCAACTTATAATAAGTAACGACGGGTTAAATCACACATCAGTTTCTCCCAAACTTTACATAGAAATAAGTGGTTAAGGGTCTAAAGGCTTCAGAAACTACCAAACTTAAAGTGTTTCTATACATGTTATTTCTCCACTGAACATTAAGTAACGTAATATAAAAGAAGGTGAGATGAAATGAGTGATGTAGTTAGATAATCACGATATATGTAGATAATCATGCAAGTGTGTATCCATTGTGTATACAATACCGTGAAACCATAACTTGAGCGCGCTGTCTCTTGTTCGCATGCGCCGGCATTGCTCGCTGCTATTAGAAGTGGGAATGATGCCGCACTATATATTGTTTATGTACGCCACTGCTGCAAGTATCGTTCACTGCTGCAAGGAGTGGAATAATTCATGTCGCACTACCTAGTGTATAAATACCCGTTCTCTTATTAGATTTGGTTGAGAGTTACCCGTATGCATAGAGTATAGGATAGAGTATTGCGTGGGTTCTCTTAATATTGTAACGTGGAGATTTAGGTTGATCTAAGGCTGGTAGTTCCTAATTAGGTTGATGTAATAGGATTGAGCACAAAGTACTCAAAAATATGGTAAATACGTTAAAATAATTAGACGCCGTAAAAGGTTTAGTATTGTAAATAACATAAGGAGACAGTCATCGGGTAACTTACAATTGATCTGTTTTATGATCAAAGTTCGAAGATAAATATTAGTTATTGATTATACCCTATGCTAATGAATTACATCTTAACCAATCAATTGTACATAAAAGCTATGCATGGTAACAAAGTCCATTGACCGATGTCACCCAGGTATTGTAGAAAATATTCTAGAATGCGCTAATGAGGTACAAATTAATAATGATAAAAATAGGCATATAGTGGAAGGCGATCAGTACGCATAAAAACGAGCCTAGTTCTTGTAGAGAGATAGTAATTTTGGGCGTCAGGCGAAGGTCGTAGTATCCAAGTAAGCAGCGAAATAATAATCCGGCATAAGATAATATTAGAATAATAATTAAATAAAAAATAAAGTCATGTCTAATTAAACTGTGATCATAAATTTATTAAGTATGTCATTATGCATTCGTCTAATGTAGCGCGGTACTTAGCATTAATATTTTGGGGGAATAATTCAGATAAATTAACTTTAGTATAATTTTGATGAATAAACTAAAGTCGAGTGTAATTAGTAACTAGCTTGTTGATCAAGGTAAATAAACAAGAAATACAAATAATGAATTAAGATAATGATGCATTACTCTAAAATAATAAATAAATAGTTTGTGTACAGCGGCAAAATCTGTAAGTACCTAGTTTAACATTTGAACACAATGAAATGTCAGTTATATTCAAGTGTTGATTTATTTGATTAATTTTGAAGCGTTGATTACTTTATTTTACGTATGTGCATGAATGAGCATGTCACTGGAATGTATGTAAACATTTTAAATGACCAATACAATTTAATTAAGTTTAATAACTATATCATTTCTGCTGCTTGAATTAATAAGGCTTATGACTCTCGTTGAGGATTTACGTTACGAGTAATTATTCAGCGATGAAAGGCACAATTAAATATAAACGGCACGTCCAACTTAACGATGCTCCAGCCTAGTCTTTTCTTCTAAAGAAAGTGGGTGAACTAAGGGATTTAGATTATATCTTTCCGCCTCAATTATTCAATTAGTAACTTTGCTAGAAAGAGATAAACTAAAGAGCTATCTTATAAAATAACGAAGTAGTCAGGTACCTATAATCGGGAGCAGGGGATGGCTACACTAACCCATATAAAAAATCAACCATGTTACGTCAGAGAGAACAACACTCCACCCTAAAATAATCTTGGCAATATTACTTTGTGCATACTAACTACCTACTAACTATATACCTTGCGTATTATCCCGCACACTCTTGACGCGATTAGTCAACTAGTGTTTGTAAATACATTAATACGTAGTGTACATGTTATATTAGTATAGTGCATAAAGTGTGGTTCCGTTCATCGTGGTGTACCTGAAGTTAACCGAACCGGAGTATGTATTTTGTTAGTAACCCAGCTAATAAAAAAGACTAAACGTGCAGTGGTTTATCTAAGCAAAATAGTATTTAGCTCTAAAAAATGGCATTACAAAACATTTTTAAGCAGATTACATTATCTTCTAGGAAAAATATCCCCATTAGAAGCAGAACTGAAGAAATCTACAGAAAAATTAAAAGGATACGAGAAAATAGACCAAAATGAGACTCACAGAGAACTTTCAAACCTGTAAGAAATAAAAGAACGCAAATAGGTAGCTCAGGCGGAACAAAAGCTGAGGCGAGGAATCAACAACTTAAGCCAAAAAACTCACGGTGAACATAACTAACAATTTTAATATTTTTGTAACTGTATCGGAAGCACAGTCAGAGATTTTGGAAGACCAAACAGCGAGCTAAAAAACCAAGGGGCAAAAAGCCCAAAATCGCAGAACTAAGCAGACTCAGATAGAGAATTACTATTAACAGTAGTGGAATAGAAACAAAAAGCAGCTAAAACTGAAAGCAACTCCATGGAACCTAGACCACCACCGATTGTGGTACATAATCAGAACAATTATGCTAAAATTAAAAAATATATGGAGATCAACAGAATTGAATTATATTCAGCCAAATGCTGCAATGAAGGCATTAGATTTTTCAGCAAAACTCCGGAGGATTTTCAAAAAACCAGTAAATTACTAGAAGGGATACACAAGGAGTTCACACTAACCAAATGCAGGAGGAAAAACAACTAACACTAGTATTAAGAGAAGTTCTCCAGTGCATAGGAAAAAGGAAATTGAAGAAGATATGGAAAGCAAAGGGTTACCGTTCTACTCGGTAAATAGGCTAGAAAACAAAGACAACACATTTCCGCTAATTGTAGTTAGCACAGAGAAAACCGGGAAAGAAAAGGAAATCTTTCAAATGAAAGCCGTGATGAATATGCGAATTACTAGAGAGCCAAAGAGAAAACTATTTCTAATTCTATGACTGTTTAAAATTCAAAAGTTTGCCGTACAAAGTGGCGAAAACCGATGAAGATAAAAAACTTTTTTTTACATTTGATAGTTTAACATGGTAACGACGATATGATCTAATTTGCTTTCTTTTGATTATGTTCGTACAGAATGAAAAGAAAGGGAATTAAATCATCTTTAGGTCATATTTAGGTTTCTGCTTTACAGCTAATAAGGTTTTGAACGAGCTCTAACTGTATATACATTTTGTAAGTGTTAGGTATTGGGTTTAAGTTCAATAACCGGTTCCTGTGAATCTTATCAAATGTAATTGCTAATACAAAAATTATGTATATATCGTTGGGCGCCACAATTAAAACAAAATAAATGAATGAAAGAACTGGGAACTAAATATAAATTGGTTTCTTATACTTTCTTCGGACCTGAGAATGACTGTGAACGAAACATCTCTTATGGCCTGCATTTCGAATATGTAGATATTTATTCTATGCGGGATGAATTCTTGAAAACGTCCGTTATTGTTGAAGATGATGAGGATATCGTCCATCTATCGGAGAAGATTGACGAGATGAAATGTAACAAACTATGACTCGTCTCAATGAAAAACTGTGATGATTAATTGAATGGATATCGTTTAATAAAGTCGTGATGGAAGTATATGGATGTCAGTTTACTCGCCGAAGATGTCGACAGAGTGACATCTGAAGAAGAGTCGGTGATGGTATTTACAGGTCACTAGATACAGCCATCATTTTCCCGGAGTTGGTGGGACCGGAAAGTCACCTGGAGATATCGGAAGGAATGGTAATCCGGGTGTGTGTTGAGCGCGAAACATCTGGTTGGCTTGGTGGTGGAATTGGCTTGAGTAGGTTTAGCTGAAAGATGCGTCAGTGGCCAACGCAGTTTGATGGAACCCTTTTGGGTTGTTTCATTACCATTTTTTGTTGGTTGCCTGCATTTGGGGCTTCTCAGCTAACTTGGTCTAACGGCGGTCCCCTCTTTTATTCGAATTGAAGAAACAGTTGATGGTAGAGGGGAGTAATGAGTCATAAAGTTACGAGAAAAAGAAAAAAAAATGAAGCTGAGACTAAGAAACTTCAGATTTTAACTATAGATATTTAATGATGATGATTTTTAACTTAAGAGGAATGCGACCGTCTTGAACGAAAATATCGTTTTATTGTAAATCGCGCGAAGTTCTACCGCTTTTCC
>WYDF02032782.1:289-12750 GCA_009867245.2 Adranes taylori
GTATGTCTCTGTATGTCTCTGTATGTCTCTGTATGTCTCTGTATGTCTCTGTATGTCTCTGTATGTCTCTGTATGTCTCTGTATGTCACTGTATGTCTCTGTATGTCTCTGTATGTCTCTGTATGTCTCTGTATGTCTCTGTATGTCTCTGTATGACTCTATATGTCTCTGTATGTCTCTGTATGTCTCTGTATGTCTCTGTATGTCTCTGTATGTCTCTGTATGTCTCTATGTCTCTGTACGTTTCTGGCATCATCTGTCTATCTGTCTATCTGCCTATCTATCTATCTGTCTGTCTATCTGTCTATCTGTCTATCTGTCTATCTGTCTATCTGTCTATCTGTCTATCCGTCTATCTGTCTATCTGTCTATCTGTCTATCTGTCTATCTGTCTATCTGTCTATCTGTCTATCTGTCTATCTGTCTATCTGTCTACCTGTCTATCTGTCTATCTGTCTAATAGAAATTAGGCAAATCAATTAAACCGTTCCTAAGTTATCCGCTTACCAACCAAATTTTCACGAATTTTCTATTTTTCTAGGCAACATTTCCAATTTTTCTCTGCGCATCTGTCCATCTGTCTAATAGAAATTAGGCAAATCAATTAAACCGTTCCTAAGTTATCCGCTTACCAACCAGATTTTCACGAATTTTCTATTTTTCTAGGCAACATTTCCAATTTTTCTCTGCGCAAGAACCCTATCCGGATGGTTAGGTATATTTGAAAGAGAAATTAGTCAAATCTATTCAGCCGTTCCCAAGTGATCCGCTTACCAGACAGATTTTCCCGAGTTTTCCAATTTTCCAGGCAACTTTTCCAATCTTTCTCTCCGGAAAAATCTTATTCGAATGGTTAGGAATATTTCAAAAAAGAAGTTAGTCAAATCTATCCAGTCGTTCTCAAGTTATGCGCTTACCAACACGAACAGTAATTCATTTTTAATATATAGATTATATATACAACCTACGAACACCCTAGTTCTAACTCTTTTTATGGAAGCTATAGAGGCTTAAGGGACTTGGAAATAGTTTAGATAATTTTTACTGTTGTTGATTTAATAAAGTAAATTGATTCCAAATGATTCCCTTCATATGCAAAATCAGGAATTAAGGAAAACTAGTGGTGGGAATCCATGTACCTTGAGTATGTATCAACGAAGTAAAAACTGGTTCTGTACATAACGGTTAAACTCGACAGAGGTAAAAACAGTATGTGTTTTGATACTCATTCGATATGATATCCAATCAGAACCTAAATAATCGAATAGTTAATTTTATAATTATAAGAATCAAGGCCGAATGAAGCATTAATACACTGATTAATTTGCTATCAAGCCCTCACACAAAGCTCGTTTCCGGAAGGAAGAGTCAACTGAATATTGGCAAAATCTGGTATAAATTTTGTGCACAGTAGTTTATAAAAGTGCCTCAATTTGTTTAACGCATTATTTAAAAGAATACTTTAGGCCTTCAAACTTTAGCTTCAACACTAAATCCGCCCTGGATTCCATTTGTAAGCAATGAAGTAATTGTAGTTTAAAACTGACTTACTTGATACAAAAGCGACATCTGCTGCCATTCCGCTAAAAAATCGTGCTACGTAAAACATTTCCAAATTAATAGCTGTTCCAATAAGTGTCCATGATATTAAATGTAAACAAGCCGCTGACAGAATGGAGGCTTTTCTTCCAAATTTACTAACTGTATACATTATAAATGGTAAGCCGGCAAAACCACCTTCAAATCAAATTATTTTTTATCATTAATTGATGAATTAGAAACCAATAGAGATATCAAATGTAATAAATATCAAATGCGTGCAAATGTAATAAATAAAGATAAATTACCTGCCAAATAGAGAGCTTCTAGTAAAAATATTTGGTGTTCATTAATTTTCATAATCGATTCTCCCGATTGTAAGACGGGTACAGTTGGTGATGCCCAACTGAGCTGGATGCCATCTGATACACTATTAGTCGTGGCTAAAAACAGAATTCACTCTTAGATCTTATACTAAGAATTATTTTTTAATGCATCGGTGTTTGGCTACTAAAACTTCATGAAGCGGCTCTTGTAAATCTTTCATTGGCATTCCAGCTGTCACTTTTGTACAGCGTGATGTCAAAATTAATTAGAAAAATAAAGCTAATTAATTAGATGTGTATTAATTGAAATAAAAGTAGTTTAAGTATAGTTATTTTATCACTTTTGTTACTTAACCCTTTACGCCCTAATGGTCCAATGATGGCACCACTACTATAAATACAGACACTACTGGCCTAGTAAGTAGTTGTGCAAGACCCTGTGAATTATATTTTCGGGATCGAGTGACGGATTTTTTAAGAACTTTATTAAACACGAATCTACAACTATTACTGTATGAATTATTATTATACTAATCAGCAACGCAATTTTCGTTGTTTCTGATTAATTAACACATTTTGAAATACTCTTTAAAATGTGACGATAATAAACACAAGGTTTACTTTAGTACTTCCAAATGAATACATGAATTTAAAACATTTACTTATTAGTATAACGAAACTAAGCGCGTAAGCCTGAAGCGTAAGCTCAGGATTAAAATTAGTTGAGAAGAAAAGTATAACTGACGTGAAGACACCTAGTAACATATGTCTAAAGAATAATGTTCTACCCTAATTAAAAACTCCAGTCCCTGTTGGAATTGTATATCGTTTGGGGAGTTTGGAGAGTTTGTTTGAAGGAAGCTTTAGGATTTATCATCCTCTTCAGCCTGGAACTGGTTGTGAGTGAAATGCTTTTAGAAATTATGGTAAGCTGATAGCTTGCAGATAAGATATATGCTATTGCATTCGCTTTACAGACAAGGGAACCTGCAAAATCTTGGCCATAGCATTGTCAACTGATTTTGGTTTAGTGGGGTTAGCTGATTTGCTGATGGTCTTATTGTACTTGTATATTTATTGTACTTGCTTGACTGCGCAAGTGGGTGTTAGTTGACCTGAAATAGAAAATAAGGATGTTGAGGAAGCGAGTGATTGTCTTTTTTGTTTTTTCGATTTTTTTTAAATTTAATTTTGTGTTTTTGTTTTTTTATAATATAGTCGTAGGAATCATCTTACGGACAATGGGATTGATTCAAGGATATCTTGGAGATTCTCAGGACGTTCCGGCATGGTTTGGATAATTCGAGCTGGCAGGTGTGGGAAGAGTCTGCGTGGCAGTTTGCTACGGTGGTGCCTGGCTTTCCAATCAGAACGAAGATTTTGGTAGGCTATTGGGTTGTTTTCTGCATCACGTCGAGTCGGATATTTAGACTGTAGAGATTTTAGACGATCTGTGATAGTCTCAGCAGAGCAGTGTTCATATAGTAGCGCACTCGGAAATTGGAAGTGTAACCTGTGAATTTTTGTGAATAGTAAGTTTGTGCGCTTGCGCATTAGAAAAAATATAGAACAGCTCGATAGTCTATCAGTGACCTAATATAGGGTTTTGTAAGTGTGATGCAGAGTTTTGTTTGACAGCCTCTAGGGCGTCCTCTGAATGTGGAGATCAGGTTCACGCGTTTGCGTACCCTGGAAAGGGTGTGGTTAAGGTCAGAATTCCAGTTAAAAGTTCTATTTAACCAGACACCTAGATAGCGGATTTCGTCTTTTAAAGAAATGGCTTCGTTTTGAATTTTCTAGGGTTCCATGCTAAAGAATAATAATTGATCGGGTTTATATACTACTTGATAGATTACTACGCAAAAATTACTACGTGATAGAATGCACTCGTAAGAAATACGCTCGTAAGGACCTTGCCACGGTCTATTAATAACTATGACCAATTAAATGAATATTATAATATAATGCAAGGAATTGTTGCAAATCTAGAAACTATCTTAAAATTAAAAATATATCACAGATTTAATCTTAAAAATGTATTTCTGCGCGCTGTATTTAAATCTACGACGTGCTTTCCTACATGGTTTTGACAGTTGTATACAACGAGAAGTAGCGTTGAGGTGTCATACGTAATTTGTGCTATTGTCATTTTTCGTTAATAATTTCACTGTGCCAGGTAGGTTTACTTCTAATTTTATTACAGTGAGTAAGTATTTAGTGAGTAAGATACTAAGTAATGCTATATACATTTTGTAGTTTATTTATCGAAAATTTATTCAATGTCAAACTTTGTGGTGCCATTAGTAGCCACCAGGACTTAACATTTCTCATTTCATTTATTCAAGGGACCAACTATTATTGCTTGCACTATCTGAGTGACTTGCCTCTTGATGATCTTTATCGGTTAATTGATGAAATACGGCGTGATAATTGTTCCATGTTATCAAATAATTTTTTGGGCGAAGCAACAGAAGTTGAGAATAT
Source organism: Adranes taylori (assembly GCA_009867245.2). Lineage (NCBI taxonomy): Eukaryota > Metazoa > Arthropoda > Insecta > Coleoptera > Staphylinidae > Adranes > Adranes taylori. Next base: position 4,639 of record WYDF02032782.1, read on the forward strand.
AAGCGACAATAATTCTTCATCAATTCAAATTTCTGAAGATTTACGCAACCTTGTTGAAAATTTATTTGTTTAAAACCCTTTCAAGAATTGTAAGCGAGAAAATCTGTCCTGTTGACAGATGTCAATTTTTGCAATAGTGAAATCTATGGTATAAATATTGATGACCGCGCAGAAACAACTGCAGGTACATTTTACTGTTTCTTCACAAGAGATTTGATTGAACAGATTAAACAGAATATCTTTTCAAACTAACCTTAACTCAATTTAAACGCGTGGTGAAAACGTCTTCACACCAACGTAAAGGAAAAGTGCACTGCTTTCTTGGAATAAACATACTGATGGGTATCACTAAGAAACCATGTTACAAAATTTACTGGTCTTTCCAGTCTCCCCTTGGACATCAAAGTATATAAGCTTAAAGTACTTTTAGATACACGGACAGATACATTCTTGAAAAGCTTCAAAACTGGGTTATGCCAAAATATTGATAAGTCCATGTTAAAATTTAAAGGTTTCCGCAAGTATATTGTAACGATAGAAATGGTTACACAATTAAAACGCTTGACTTCAATGTCTAAAGATTAATAAATTAAATTTCAAACCGAAACTATTCTTGAATAAATAAATCCCGCAAAGTAATGAAATCTTCTGTATAGATTACTATAGCTAAACTCCTCATTTAATAAATAGAAAGACTCTCCTGTTCATCACCCACAAGCATCTTAGAATTTCTCGTTGGATTATATAGAACGTGCATCTACAGTAGGTTCAGGAAATAATTTCCTTTCGTTAGAATTCAGCTAGGCAAGTAGAAAAGGCTTAGTCGTTTATTCTTCGAAACTCTTCGGTTCGAGTCACTCTGGGGACCGTAAAAGACTCTGCTGTAAGAGAATTGTTCCATAATTTAAAGCAGGAGAGAAATAGACAGTTGAATAGTTAGAAAAAGATGGCTCTTTCGCTAGCATAGAACTCTGAAGACAGGACTCATTCCCTCTTTCTTATGTCGGTATGCAGCTACTTTTGGGATTCAATGAGGATATATAAGAGCGGTCGTCAGGCAGATTTTCGCATTCCATTTTCAATTTTCAAGTCTAAAATCTAAATACTTCACGACACTCAGTTTCATGAAGGCGTCTAGTAATCGGTTTTGCTCTTGTCTCAAGTATTTATTAAACTTCAATGATAGATAGTAATTACCTTCGCGTTTCAACTCGCTGAGTAATAAATATTTGACAAGCATCCACGATGAAAAACGAATTAATGTAAGCATTAAATACATTATTATTATGTTTTCACTGTTCTAACTGAATAGAATCAGTACATTATTCTGAATAATTAATTAACAAATATTCAAGTGATTAACTCTTCATTTTGATAATGTGCTAACTAACTAATTCTAATTTCTTTATGTTAGTCAAAAGGATTTATGTCTATATTTTTATCGAATTTAAATTGAATCGTTGGCAAATAAGTCTATATTCACGTACAACAAACAGAGTCAACTCAGGTTTAATTATATTCATTCAAAGAATAAATTCTCTTATGATGCTAGGGAATTTGTATATCTATTTTCATGTCAGCGGAAAGCGAAACTGTACGAATAATTTAAACGAATATTTCTATTATTCCAGTAGTTTATGTATTGATCTTCAAAATCATTATTGTAAAAGGAATAAATAATTAATTGGTGAAATACATTATTTCAATAGATTGGTGGTTTTTATTATTATCTTGTGTACGAGACAGAACTTCTATAACACTGTTTTCTAGATTTAAATACGCAAGAGTCTTGCATTTAACAGACCTAAACCGTAGAGTGTTGGACAATGCTACCCCTAAATAAATACTAAAGTGATATGTTATTTCCTTATAATTACGCCCAGATTCTAAAACCATGATTAATAAAATTCCTATAGCTCTACCAATGTTAAAAATTAAAGTGTAGAATATTTTGTTATCCCATAAAAGAATTAGGAGGTTTTACAACGAACGGAATTTGTAAAGCCTAGCCTAATTTCATATCGCTCCAAAATGTATCGCCTCTCAAGCCGATTAAGAGGGGATATAAAATGTGGATTAAAGCAGATGAATTTGGATACGTATCTGAACTTTAAATATATACTAATACAACTGAAAATGCAACCGAAAATAAATTAGCATCAAGAGTTGTAAAAAGATCTGACCAGTTCTTTAGTTGGAGAGTACCATAAACTTTATGGTACTCTCTAGTACTCTCTAGGCGCCCAGTTACAATGTGGTAGCGCTACATTGAGTTACGCGACATAGCAAGCGCTAGAAAGTAACCGTACGAGCGACAAGCATTTTTGCATATGGATGTGATGAACCATCCATATTCCAAGAAAATAATAATGAACTTAATGGTTCACTATTGCCATTTTTAATCTGATACCCAATTTAATTACAAACAAGTAATAAATGAACATACTACTCTATAAGCAGTTTTATACTGTATTAGCCTCAGTTTACCATTTCTATTTTCTTGCGCACATTCTTCTACATTAGTCAGACAAAAACTATAGTATTCTCTTATTTTTTTTTTTGTAAAATTGTGAAATATTTGCACCGAAGAAATACATTTATCGTTATTTAAAACAGGAAAAATAATAAGGTAAGTAATATATTAACACTCAAATAGACTAGGGGGAATCCCGTAATTTATATTACTTTTGAACTTGAATTTAAAAGATTTTTTCCTGTATTAAAATAATGTCAACTTAATAATAATGTTTAAAAAATAAATTTAAATATTATGTTTAAAATTGAGAAGGAACGATTTTTGAAACTATTTCTACTTACAAACAACTATACAAGATTGTATAATATTGTTAAATTAATATAAAATATTAGAGTTTTCCAAAACATTGTAAATAGTTTTTCTTAATTTTATTCGCATTAGTAAAAACAATTTTATAATCATAAATAAAAGAATATATCAATTGCTTGTTACATACTATGCAAGTATATTAGAAAATCATATTTAAATATTTAATATTGTTACTTTCTTTAATTATTTCTGTAAAATTCTATAAAATACGGAATAATAAACTGTATGCACATGCAAGTAAGACAATAGCAGAAATATTTGTTTTAATTAAATCGGATGAGCGATTAATAACTGTAGACAAAAAATTTCCTTTTTTTTAAATTTATCTGTAGAAACCGTGTACGATTTTCGTTTCTTTTATACTTCTAATTATAGTAATGAAAACAAATTTATTCTGGCACGTTAAGTTTTGGATATTTTTTTTTTCTTTTTACATTTCTTCTATACTGTTCTTGTGCACTTTCTGATATCAATGCCCAACAATAATCAGCAAGCATTTCACTATCCCGCTTGCCCTGATAATGTTTTTCACTAATGGAAATGCCTAGATGAAACCATTCGCCATATTCATCACTGACGTAGCCGAGGTTTCGGGGAAAGAAATCCAGGTGCAAAAAAATGTATTTTCAGGCTCATCTTACAGCCCAAGTTCAAAGTAGATCATTAACAAAAGATCATTAATTTTGTGTTTCATAGAAAATTTTAGGTCACACTTTTAAAAGCATTCCAAGCAACACGCTCCAAGTCACTTAAGGTTTCTTCAAATATTTGATCTTGTTGTAGAAGTCTAATTTGGGTCCTACAAAAATTCCTTCTGTAAGTTTTGCATCTGAAATATTGGGCAATTTTCGTTTAAGATATTGGAATCCACGTCCATCATTATCCATTGCTTTAACGAAATTTTTCATCAAGTCTAATTATGTGTGTAATGGTGGTAGAAATCAGGTTCCATTAGTGACTTATGTAATATGTTTGTTTGTAAAGGAATACCAGTACAGTACCTTGACTGGTCAGTCTATACTAAACCTTGACAAGGTAGTGGGAATTTTTTGAACAACTGTCCCACTCACAAAGGAAGCAGAAGATTTTATATACCCTAGTTGTAAACCTTGTAGAATTGCTACAATTTTGAGGTCTGCGCTGATATGTTATTTGTACATTTTATAATAATTTCTGTCGAGAAGACGAATTATGGTTTCATATGTCTCTTTCATGTGGATTTCTAGGTCAATGGAGATAGATGGCTGAACGTTTCCTATGTGAAGTAGGACAACTTTCAAACTCAATCTCGACCCATAGATAAAAGACACCCTTCTTCTGGATGGTGTTAGTGACCTAATGCCAGCATCAAATTGTCAACATTATTGCACTATGAAAGACCCTCGAAATATTGTGATACTCTCTGACGATTACAATCCATAGGAAAGATGTGTGGCTGGAGCTAGCAGTTTCCGTCCTTGGAGTCTAGATTTCCTAGTATTTCAGCTTTAATTTTTGACAAATTCAAATCTCGAAGTCTAACTAATTCATTAAATGTGGTTCGTTGTCTTGACATGGTTTTACTTTAATTTCCAAATATTCATCATCGCTTGGTTCTTCTGCTTCTTCATTCGAAACACCTGTGGCAAGGCTGCCCCATGGAGTTTGGTAGCTGCCTACACTACACGGATCGTAACTGAAATACTTTTGAAAAATCTTTGCAGCTACAACAGAATTTGTGCGTGTTCTCCATAAAAATCAATGCAATTTTGGCTTCATTCTATCGGAAATACACATTTTCTCATTTAAATAAATGTAAATCGAAACACAAACGCGCTTATTTTATTATGGATCCAATCCATTTAGATTCATTTTCGAATTGAATAATAATAATTACAACCAAGATAATACACTCAGTATATTTCTTTGCCACAAAAAATATTACCTATATAATTGGCTAGAAATTATGACGCATGCGCACCATAAGCAACTTAAGTATAGTAGGTAAGGGGAAAGATTGGCCTGTTGATTCTGACTTCAAGGTCAGGTGGAGTCTGTCCCAACTGACGCCTTACCTATTGTTATGAACTAAAAAGACATTCAGCTATCAAAACATCTAAGTGATAATATAAAATTGCATTAATTTGTTTCATACCCAAGCTTAAGTGTGACTCAATTTCTCTATACGTAACATGACGATCTGACATTATATTTCGTACAGCATCAATGTTTTCAGCAGTTTTCGATTTCATTGGTCGACCTTCACGAAATGCATCATTAATATAACTGCAGCTAAATTTAAACTCTTGGTATCATCGAAAGGCAGTTGTCCTTGAAGGTGCTCCTTCACCAAAGGCAATTCTCAAATCTTTGATGCACACCTTTTCACTTTTTTTAAACGATTATAATATAAAATCATTGCTCGATAGTGTTCTCTATTTAATCCATTCTTATTGAATTCTAAATAATTTTGAAAATTAGCAGTAACGACACGCTTTGATATATTTACAATCTCTCACTATTGGTTGACAACTGACAAATCAAACTTCATGGCGCTTTATAGGTTAATAATCGCTTAAGTACAGTCTTAAGTCTTAAGTACAGCTTCCCTCGTATAGTCACATAGTCAAAAATCTACCAATTTTTAGTTTCTGATTTTTGAAAAAAACTTTTAATATAATTTCTCAAATTACTGACGCCATGGAGCAAATTTAAAATCAGATTCAGATTTAGGATGACAAATTACATAACTTACACTTATTGGTGTATAAGAAAGCCAAACTCTGTTGACAAGTATAATTTAATTGAAGGGTGAGAAACACATCTATGCTTCTGCATTCACATACAGTGAAATTGGATTGCGAGCGTTACCTTAACATTTCTAGCATGTAGAGCGGTAGGCATAGAAAGAGCGCTGTATTGGTAGTATTTTGGCATATTGGCCTGGCACTATTATCGTTACACTTTCACTTTTACAGTTACGTGTGCAACTACCAACATCGGCAACATATCACCGATGTAGCGCTCCACAAAAGGAGCGTTACAAAGTAGCGGTTACACAAGCAACAATACGTTACTAGTACTCTCCAATACCAAAATATACTTTATGGCATAACATATGTTTTAATGCATAACAATTTTAAGACCAAATTTGTTCCTTTGGTACGATAAAAAAAGGAAAAAAAAATGAAGCAAAAAGTATTATTGAAGATAAGGACAATTCTTCTTACTCCAGTCGAAAACTTCGACTGGAGTAAGAAGAAATGGATTGTTATACGTAAAATGGAAAGATATAAACCAATCGGATTCTAGCAATTTCCACAATCCGGAAGATTTACAAACCGTTTCAAGAGAAAATAAAGGTGAAGATCGAGAAAATATAGCAAGCCTTCAAATTGTTTCTGACTACAATCATGACATGGGCTATGTAGTTAAATGAGATATGCTTTTGGCTTCCTATGAGATAAAAAATCTGTAAAATGGTGACATGGCACATTTTGACACTTTGGCATATTTTATACTTCAAAATAGAAATAAATTTCCCAGCACAATGACGTAAAAGCAATTATTTGTAGCAGCAGAACTTATTGGAGCAGGTAAGGAACTACCAAATAGAGGCTGCAAAACAATGAACAAGACAACAAATAGACACAAATCTCAAGTACCATATGAAATAAACAGATAAATGTGCCCATATGCTAATTCATGGAAAAAATGTTCGTTGCACTTATATGCAAAGCACCACCGTAGATGTTGGCCCTGCACAACTTGCAAAGTTGATTTGTGCATCAACGATAAAAAAATTGTTTCATTAAATTTTAACATAAATACTTTTGTTCTATCATCCTTGTGGTTTCACAGCGGTACAACACCTTATATAATTAATTAATTATTTTGTTTCGAGTTTTGTGTACATAGACTTTATCTGGATTCATTACGTTAGTTTTATTTAATCCAAATCTAAAATTTTTCCAAAAAAAAAAAAATTTTGGTCTGAAAAGGTCAATAACAAGGTGGTTAAAAATTATCATTATTTCAAAACTACATGGACATTGCATAATTAAACCTCTAAATAATTGTACGAAAATATTAAATAATAAGTTACCGTATATTGATAAGAACTACTAAATATAACATTGAAAAGGTTATCATAATAGATTATAAATTTATTGCATAATAATTTAAAATATTAAGTGTAATATTGAATAAGTATTTAATTCGTTCATAATTCGTGCTTTATTTAAGATTATTAAAGTAATTCACCTATCCTTTTAATATCTTCGGTTAGTTATATTTTTAAATAGACACTCGAATTTACGCACATATTAGCCACATTAACCCTAGTTGGGCCCTTCATTCTAGATTAGTATCGTAAGTAAATTTTACATGCTGTTCATTGAAAAATCATTTGGGATCTATACTTTTCCTGCTTTACATAAATGACCTGGAGAATTTCATGTTGCAAAATTCGGATAACTATGGTAATGACGTATGCAGATGATAAAAGTTTTTTCATTACTTGTAAAACTCTGCAGGAAGTTCAGCAGTACACTTCTAGAGTTTACATAATTTTGTTGAATGAACCAAGTTAAATTGTTTATTCATTATTGAAAGTAAAACATCTTTTGTAATCTTTAGAACTAAGTAATCTGTTTTTGGTAGATAATCCCCATTTCGACTGCACTTATAGGTATTTCATTTCATAAAAATAATAAATGGACTACAAATTTTGATTTTCTATGCACTACACTGTCGAAAACGTGTTATATGTTAAAGTAGATTCTAAGGTGCGCTACAGGATTATGTTTTATGGACGGGAGCCCTTGTATTAAACTTCCAGAACCTTGGACTTACCTTTGACTTACAAACCTTTGACTATTAGGCCATCCCAATAATCTTCAATACAAAATCTTCTGACACCAGTAAAAATGTCTATAGGCAACATAAGACTTTAATGTTTTTCGGAGCTTATATCTATAGCGTTCTATATTTTGTCTATCCTTGAAAATAAGGATTTTTTAGACAAAAAAAAAATCAACATCATTACTCAACTCGCAATAATGGTTTGTTCACTGTTCGTAAACATAAATTAACTCTCTACCAGCATGGAATTGCATATGCAGGATGCAAACTCTACAACTCGCTTCTAAATTGTGTAAAAGATTGTAAATCTTTCTCAGCTTTTAAAAGAAATACTAAAAACTTGGAAATGGAAATGGAAGGATTAGTAGTGGGATGTATGAAGAAGATGCTGGGGTTGGAAAGGTCGACGCCGGGAGATATAGTTC
>WYDF02032793.1:0-12750 GCA_009867245.2 Adranes taylori
CCATGGCGAAGAATTTATTTTTACCCCACAAAAGTTCATTTTTACCCCATTTGGGGTAATTTACCCCGGTTCCCCGAGCGCTGCTTTAAACTGATCGATTATTATTTTATAGCAGTGGCTTCTTATTAAATAGTACAAACTGTCATTTTTAAATTAAGCTTAACATATATTAAGTAAAGTATAATTTATTAATGTGTAGAAATAGCAAACGTTCTTCTAAATAAATCGTTTATCTGATTAGAGGATCAAATGAAGAAGCACACTTTTCTCTGCGAAGAAGCTATTAAGAATCAAAATCCACAGAAAATGGTTGATAATACATCGGCTATTGCTAGATTAGCGAATCGCGTGCTTTCAGTTGCCAAGCAGGAAAGTGATAATTCAGAAGATCCTAATTTCATTAATGATATTAATCGAGCTTCAGATATTCTACAGGGAAGTAAGTACATAATACGTTATAGAGTTTTTTATATGAAGTTTAATTCTAATCATTCAACGTTTCTTGGACAGATATATAAAATTATTACGTTTCGCCAATCTATCAGAATTTATATCTCTGAATCAGTCATAAATAACAAATTTTGTCAAAATGAAATAAATACTGTAAAATTCATGTACATGAGACCAAAAAAATTAATTTACCTTTCTGTTAGATAAGAATAAAAGTCAATAGAAGTTGTATTGTTAATGAATTTGTCGTGTCTAGACTTAAGAGCACAATATAATCGTTCTGATTTTTCTTTAAAAAAATATTAATAATTCCGCGTAACTGATTATTTTTCGTATCGTCGTTGTGCTAGAAATGGTTACATAGCATCAGATATAACTGTATTAATCATGCAGGTATTCCCCCGATGGTACAAGATGCTAAAATGGTTGCTGTACATCCGGCTGATTCAAATGCTGCTTCAAGGTGGAGAGATTCGAATAAAGGTGTAAGTTATATTTTAAATTAATTTTTTACTTACCTTTTGATTTGAAAGAAAACTATAAGAGTAATTGACGTAAGAGAGACTGACTGCTACAATGTACTATCCGTGAGAATGTAAACAGTTCTATTTAATTGGAATTGTCCATATAAATGAAAACGTTAAAAAAGAAACATACTTCCAATGGAGCATCAACAAGCACGTGTAAAACGGTTACAGAATAGAATGAAATAGCCTAGAAAAAGAACGGAAAACCGCAACGGAATTGTCTTGCGCATACCATCTAATTTAAAAACATCAATCTTTTGCTTCTACAAACTGTATTAACAAATTAATTTCGAAGATGTTTAATAATGCTAAAATTACTATACAATATTCTTCGGTCAGAACAAAAACAGCTTGTTTGATTAATCAATTTCTCGCGCCTCATTCAGTGCATGTTATTTATTTTTGCATGAATATTTTTCTAAAACAAGAATAAATGTAAAATTGGGGAATTTGGGGGGGTAATTTTTAGATATTGTCAAGTTTTGTATACAAACGTTAAATAACTTGAAAATAGATTTTAAAAAATGCATTAGATTTTGGGTCGGCAATACTAATGAAATGGAAATAATAATGTGCGTACGAGAAAGAAATGGAAATAATAATGTGCACTGTAAATTGATAATAGAATCTGGAACAGACATTGAAGGAATAGGATCTCGGAGAGAGGAAAAAACTAAGTGTTAATTTGTTGATTTTTTCGAGTGGGAGTCCCATTTGAATTTCAAGAAATCTGGCAATCCTATGAATAATGTTTTGGGGAAACGTGTGTCACTGAATCATTGACTGAAATATTTATTTGCCAAAAATCATGATAATAGAGATATTTGGCTTTAGACTCTCAAACTGTCGTAAAACATATTTTATGCTCCCTTGCAACGACCTCTCTTATTCTCTTATGACAAAGAAACTCTTCTCGATGTATCAGCTATATAAATTTACGAATTTCTAGTGTTTCACTTCAACTACAAGACATTAAATCAGGTAAATACATCTTATCTACATAAATACATCGTGTTTTTATCCTGAGGAACAGACATTAGGTTATTAAATTTAAGTTGTCATTATGTTTGTAGTCCTTGAACTAAATAAATACATTCTAAAATAAATAAATGCACTAAATCTTTAAAAACCATGCCAAAAATCTGATAGTAAATTGATTAAAAGATTAAGTTACCAAAATATTTTTATTATTATGCATTTTCTTCCTGCTTAAGATTTTTAGTATTCATTTGATTAAAACATTTTATTTTTAGTTGCTAAATGCAGTAGCTGGTGTTCGAAAAGCTATCCAACCTGATCTGCCCCCTCTACCAGATATTAATTCTCTAAACATTGGTAAGTTCTTTAATGTGTTCCTTCTCTTTAATCTAACCTTAAGATGAAATAGTACAGATATCAAATTGTAATGGATTTATTTTATTGAGAAGTTTAAAAGCTTTTAACATTAATTCTAATACTTTGTTAAACGTATTTTAAACTTTAATTACATCTAGTTAGATGTAATTAAAGCTGCAGTTCTAATAAACATGATTAAATTTTGGACAAACAGATGCTATACGCCCCCTTTAAACTTCGCTTAATTTTAAAATTTGAATTGACATAGGTAAAGCGTAAGAATGATTGAAGGTCTATGTAGGACCAATACACATGCTCAGCGTATTGGCCCTACATGTCTTAACTTGATAACTTTATCTGTACTTTGAAATGTTTTCTTTTTCAGAACCAATAAACCAAGCTTTTATCCGTCATAAAGGTAATTTTATTGCATGCGGTTTTCCTAAATATAAAATATGGGATTAAAATTTATTATCTAGTGATTTCGGTTGATTTTGATATTTACATTGAAGAATTTGTATTTGCTACATTAAATACTCTTCTATACTTAAAAAAGTATACGATTAATTAAATTTTTTTAAATAATATGTAAAAAGTCTGCAGAAACTATTCCAAAGAACTAATATTATTATGCATCGCTTATTGAAATGATTTTCATAGAAGGGACTTGGTAGATTGATGTTAGTTCCCATTTACTTCGTATATTCTGGTCCCTAGTGTATTCAAATTTAGCTTTCTTGATTATTATTTTTGTTTTATTAAAATTCTGTGTATCCTCTATTTTCTTCCGACGTAAGTCCTTATATTCCATTTTTCGGCTATGTCTCTACAGTATCTTTTCCCTTTTTTAGTTTTCTGCATTTTCTCTTCTTTTCTGTACATTCTCAGTACCACCATCTCGACCGTTTATTTTCTTTGTTCTCAAATGTTATTTTCTTACTGATTCGCTCATAATGTTCCTCCCCTTTTCTTTCTTTCCCTAAGGCAGTTGATCTAGTCGATTACTCATCTTCCTTGTTGTCCAATTTCCAATACAGTTTCCGTTCATTATTCATAGACCATGTTATTCTGTGCTGTACCTGTCTTATTCTGCTATTGAAATTTCGCACCCCCTTGTTTAATTATCTTTCTTATTCCCATCAGCATCCCCCTTTCGGCCTTCCCTTCCTTGAATCTTTTGTGGCTTGTGAGTATCATCTATGACTTTTTGGTAATTTTGCCAGTGTTTCCTCTAAGTTACTTTCCCTTTTCATGTTTCCGAAAATCCTATTATATCATGTTTCTTTATAAACTCCCAGATTTTTATTTCTTTTTTAAACACAAAACTCCCTCCTATATTTGCTCCTTAATATGTTTGTCCTCTCCTGCTTCCATTTCTTTGGTGCTCATTTAGAACCACAATTTTTGCTCTAGTTTAATTATTTTATAAGCTACTTTAACTTCGTTTCTCTTACCTCTACATTTTTGTACTATGTTGTAAATTAAATACAAGTTTTTAAACATTATGTAGTGTTTAATTTCAATTTTATTCTTTCATGCGTACTACTTGTGTCTTAAGGATCTTATCAGTTTATTCCACAATATATTCTGGAGGATGGTACGTATGGTACAAATTTGTTCTTGAAAATATGTCGTGGGTAAAGAAAGCCGAGCAACTTTTGTTAGGTTATAGAATTTTATTTGAATTGTAACAATAATTATAAAATTCTATCGTAAAATTTTTGTTAATTTATGTAAAATGAGTGTTTTGTTTTAAATTTTCTCTTGTTGCTGTATGTTATAAAAATAATTTTAATTAACTGTAAAACATTGTTCTTAAAATATTCAGTTTCTCCCAAGGTATAGTATAAAACTATATTTTAAATCTAAATGCACACATATGCTGAGCATATTCTATAAATAATCAATGTTCTCGACATATTCGTAGAACATTCATATTTGTGTTACTTGTGAAAGATGCTAAAGAAGTTTGTTGAAACGATAATGCTACTATAAGAATCTAGTTTATTTCGTATTTCCATTATTTTACTAAAACTAGAAATGGCACCACCTCGACCACCGCTACCTATATCTGGTGATAGTATGCCACCTATGCGACCACCTCCACCCGAAACTGATGATGAGGATGATGTTTTTAAGAATGTACCACATGCTAGTCAACCGATTATGGTCGCAGCTCATAACTTACATAAAGAAGTACGGCAGTGGAGTGCCAAAGATAACGAACTGATTGCGGCAGCAAGAAAAATGGCATTATTAATGGCGAGATTATCTGAATTGGTTCATAACGATGATAAAGGTGAGTATATTTAATATTTGCAACAAATATATCAACTTTGGGAAAATGTATATATTTTAACATGCTTCAATGAAAATTCATGAAATCAAACGGGATATGTTGTTTTCAATTACGATTTTACATTGTTAACTTTTGTAACTAAATTAAATTAACTAAACCTTATTGTATCGTTTACATAATTTAATTTTGTGCTGAAACTGACGTTTCATCTTTTTCGTAGGCAGCAAACGGGAACTAATAGCGACAGCTAAAGCAATTGCTGATGCCAGCGCCGATGTCACACGAATTGCCAAACAATTGGCCAGAGAATGTACCGATAAGAGAATACGTACGAACTTATTACAAGTCTGTGAACGTATACCAACAATTGCTAAACAATTGAACATACTCAGTACGGTTAAATCGACTATGCTGGGTGCACAAGGTAGGTACCAACATAATTGGTATTTTTTATATGCCTTAAAATTCGAAATAGACTTGTGATAAATTTTATCTTCAATATTCCTTATATGTACGTAGTATATATCTACATCAATTGGGAGAAACTGGATAAGTCGATTTATCGCTAAAAAGGATAGCTGCTACAATTCCTAACCAAATTGGATTCTTTAAAAATTTTGATATTGTTTCTGAATAATAACTTACAAAATCTTTTTCAATGTATAAGCCGCAGAAAATATGAATTGATTTGAAGTATCAGGACAGCAGAATGTTTTAAGATGCGCCTTTAAATAATTTTTGGATAAATGATTTACGTTTCTTTAAAAAAATGGATCTGGATAGCCAGACAGGATTCCGGTAGTAAATTGGGGGTGTATAAATGAGGCTGGGGTGAAGGCGTTGGTAAGAGAGTTTAATAGAATATGGTCTGGAAGGGAGTGTGTGTCGGTAGAATGGAAGAAAGGAGAGAGTGTGCCTGAATACAAGAGAGGGGAGAGGGATAATGTGCACAGTTATAGAGGTATAACGATTATGAATGGATTATATAGATTATATGCGAGAATTATAAATGGAAGGTTGAAAGAAGAGAAAAGGGTGAAAGGGATTCTCTCCTACACAGAATGATTTTGTAAGAGGTAGAGGGACTGCGGACAACATTGTTATAATGAATTATGTGATTAATCTGGAAATAATGGAGAGAAAGAAATTATATTTGTTGTTCGTAGACCTCAAGGCTGCCATAAGATAAGGGAACAATTGTGGGTGAGAATGGAAAAAGTTGGGATTTCAAATGGACTGATGAGAATGATAAGGAGCATCTATGATAAGGAGCATCTACGAAAGTTAGGACGAGAGTAAATAGGGAGGTGTCGATTGGTTTGAAGTGAGAAGAGGAGTGATACAGGGGTGTCCTCTTAGCGGTTGTCTGTTTAACATGTATATTTCAGATCGAGAAGAAGTGTTAAGGAAGGGGCAAGCGGAGGGGATACAGATCGGGAGGTTGAAAGTATGGTCGATTACTTATGCAGATGATATAGTATGTATGGTGAGTAAAAGGGAAGAATTGAATGAGATAATTGGGAAAGTGAACAGGTATATGGTGAAAAGGGTATATGAAGTGAATGTTGAGAAGTCAAAAGTTATGGTGTGCAAAGAGGTGGGAGAGAATGTAAGAAAGATGAGTTTGAGCTAGGCGAAAAGACTAGAAAGAGTGAAGAAATATAAGTACTTGGGATATATGCTAACGCAAAGTGAGTCATGTATGGAGCATTTTAGGATGATAGTAAAGAAAGCAAGACCACTGATAGAAAGAATGAGGATAGTGTGGGAATGGAGGTTTGGTGATTCGGTGAACATAAGGATGTTGTTTATGGAGGTGTGTGTGAGGTGTATAATGATGTATGGTGCGGAAGTGTGGGCGGTGTGTAAAAGAGAAATGATTGAACGAGTGCAAGCTGGGTGCATTAAAAGGATGCTTGGAGTGGATAGGACTAGACCCTATCATATAGTGCTGTAGGAAACCAGAAAACCCAAATGTTGGGTTACAGGAGTGAAAAAAATGGTTAACTTTGAAAGAAAGGTAATGATGGATGGAGAAGTAGGTTGGTTATGGAAATTTATATAAGGGGAATGAAAGAAATGGGAGCGGGTAGTAGTTGGAACATATGGATAGAAAGCAGAAGAAAGAAGTGTGAAAGGATTGGGTGGTTGATGAGAAGATGGGGTTAAAGGATTATGGAAGGAAAAGAAATGATGAATGAGGTAGTAGAGAATGATAGATGTGGTGAGGCAGGAGAGGTTTGCAAGGATTAGAGCGCGTAGGTATAATAGTAAGTATCAGGGCAGCAGAATGTTTTTGAGGTGCATTTATAATTTTTTTAATACTTGTTTCACATTTTTTTAAATAAAAAGGAATATATATTTGAACTATTTAATGTATCAAGGCAGCACAGTGTTTTAAGAGGCCCCTTTAAATCAGCTTTGGATACATGATTAACATTTTTTTAAACGAAGAAACTCTTTGATTGTTTAACGATTTACAATTGTTTTTTAAGAAAAATGGAATTATTTGATTGTTTAACTATATGAAGTATCAAAACCGAATATTTGAAGTCTGCCATTATGAATTTATTGATACTTATTGTGAACTACTTAAAAGTATTAGGCCAGCAGAATGTTTTCAGGTCCCTTTACAATAATTTTTTAATACAATTTTTTTAAAAGAAAAATGGAGTTAATTGATTATTTAACGATTAAAAGTATCCGAATAATAGAATATTTTTAGAGGTTTCTTTAAATAACTTTTGGATACACGGTATACAATATTTTTAAAAGAAAGCTATAATTAATTGTTTGTTTAATGATTAAGTTGTAGTTTTAGTTGTAAACAATAATTATTAGGGTAGCAGAATGTTTTGAGAGGTGTGTTTAAATATACATCTTAGAAAACTCTTTTCTTTCAACGCTTTACACTCCGAAAGAAATAGGGTTATTTAGATATCTTGATTCATACCACAGAAAATTTCTTTTTTAGTGTCATATACTGAAAGGAAATATTTCTATTATTTTGACAAATACCACAGAAAATCCTTTATTTTTGTTTTGGTGTCGTACTTTCCGAAAAAGATTCTTTGAGGTACTTTCATTCATACCCCAGAAAATCAATTTTTTAATGTCATGGACACTGAAAAGAAGTAAATATTTAAAAAGTCTTTTTACGAAAAAGATTATCTAACAAGTTTGATAAATTATCATTTTATATTATAAAATATTTTCTTCGGATTCCTGCATTCCATGAAAGTTTTTCTCACCTAGTTTATTGCAGTGTTCTATATACCGAAAAGAATTATGAGTTATTTTGAAAAGTACCATCAGTAAATCTGTTATTTTCAGATTCAGGTTCTTATATACGGAAAAGGATTGTGTGCCGTACTTTGATAGACATTTTCTTGGATGTCTTACATATCGAAAATGATTTCTTAAATACCCCAAAATCCATTTTTGCTGTCAATTTTACCAGCTATCTCTGTTTAGCGATACATAGACTTATCTATGTTTTCTCACTTTGTAGGCATATGATAGATACGAAATTCGTGTTTTCAAGTTTTTATTAACTTCAGCTTAGTACGTCTCTAGTATTCATATTACTGCATTACGTTCATACTTAAAACAAAGAGGGTTTAATAAGGAATTAATTTTGGAAACTCCCCTATTCCCGTTTAATCCCCTATATCACCTCATAAACTTTTTATTTTCTCACACTGGAGTAGTAATTTTTTGAGATAACACTGCCAGGGCACTGGACAAGATCTGTAGTTGATTATGTTTTAATGAATGATAGAATTCGTAGAAAATAGAAAGTAATACTCTTAGCGACAGAACAAACGGGGCAGCGATAACTGTTCGTTTTTATGCTAATCAAAAGGTACCCTTATCAACTAAATGAATGTTGACTTTATAAACGTGAAATTCTTTAAACTACTTATAAAGTAACATGATCAACGCTAAATAGATCAACCTTTTATAGTAAAACTTCTGCCTTTCAATATATGGATGATGGGGTGGGGGTACCGTCCGCGCATTTGTTTTTATATTTATTATATAATATTTTAATACTTATAAATTAGTGAAATTTTTGTAATTGCTAACCTTAAGGTGGAATAATTGGAAAATTCACAAGGGGTAAGTTTTTTATAACAAAAAAATTAAATTGTACGTACCTAACACATAATTATATCAACTGATACAATCTCCTAAAGTGAGGTATTTTTCAATGATTGTGGTAGTTGATTATATAAATTCAATCCTTGTTAAATTAAACCCTATGCATTTTTTTAAACAAATTCTTCAATTTTATAGTTACTTTAAATGCTAACAAAACTATTTATATTGAAATCAACTCTTTCAATTCAAAGGTTCAGAAGAGGATCGCGAAGCAACTGAAATGTTAGAAGGTAATGCCCAGAATTTGATGCAAAGTGTTAAGGAGACCGTACGAGCTGCAGAGGGTGCGTCGATTAAAATCCATTCGCAATCGCACACAGGTCGTCTGAGGTGGGTGCGCCGGCAGCCCTGGTATGCATATGCCTAAACAAAATTCTAAGGCCATGAAAGGTTTAGTTGTAAACAATAATTATATCTTATTCTTGGGTTTTTGTGTAGCTATATATTAGTTTTGCTTTAGATTTATATCTTGCGTTTCGTAACGCAGGTGTAAGTTTTTTTTAATTGTATATGCGGTCGTTAATACAAGTCAGAATGCGGAAATTTCTATTACAGTTCAATTTAATACCAGAAGAGCGCACTGAACAATTGAATAGTTTTGCGAAAGACACAAAAAATGATATTGTCTTATTATTATTAGGTGCAGAATAATTTGAATGGATATTTGTGCAATATTACTTAGCAACTTTTATTGAAATTTCGATGGACGCACTGCCGTTTGTTGAATAGTATTTAACAATTGTATGTTAAATTCATTACGATTAAATTAAACATTATTAGATTTTTAGCATTTTTAAGAATTTAAAAGTTTTTAATATAAGATTATTATTTTATTTTGGCATTTAGATAACTTTAACGTCAAGATTTAATGTTACGTAATTGAGTACTTTTTTTGAAAGTTCAAACTATTGCCGACCCTAAAAGTTAGTGAACTACATCATTGAGTACACACAGGTTTGATAACATTTTGAATTGAATCGTGGGCTTTATTAGGAAGCCGCCTATTATTTAATAATATTTCAAAAATATGTATATTCAAATATATATTTTTCATATTACTTTGTCGTATATAAATGAATTTTGTAAAATGTTGGATGCAAGATAAGAAGCGAAGGGGTGTAACGTCAAATTTACAAATCATAAAAAATGAGTTTTGAATCCAAAAATATATGCATCAACTTTTAAAAATATGTGCAAAAGGGTTCACACTTGGATATAACATAATTTACCCATTAAAAGACATTGTATAATACTCAAAATCTGGTGTAATTTTTGAAAACTCAAAGTTTATTCATTTATAAATTATAAGTTATTACTCAATCTTATTACTAATCTTGTACACGAAAGTGATGCAGAGATTTCTAGATAATTATGAACTATACATTTTTAATCTATATCAATAATATGACTTTCATAAATATAAATGTTAATTTTTCAATTTATATATTCGGTATAATTTTTTAGTATGTTTTGACATTTCTTTTTAATATGACTCTCCTTTGCTTCTAATCATTTCCTATCAAATAGAGGAGCCTTTAAAACATATAAGTACTAAATAATGCAGGTCAAAAATAATATTCTTTGTGGTAACGTACATGAAATTAGTAAAAATTGTTTCATGAACCCATCTCTTGAAATGGTTTCATATCTTGCTAGAGATTTTTTAAAAGTAATGTAACAAATCATTTTTATTGGATAGTATACATACTCTTACATTAATGTGACTTGTTATTACAGATAGGCTGTACAGATTGCCTAAGAAATGTATGGACTTAGGTCTCTTGAGAACAAAAGGACTTCTAGAATAACTCAGCACTGTATAAACGCTCTCTAGGAACATTAGTAACCTTACCATTTTATTCAATGTACTAGAAACTCCTTACATCCATGTGACTGATTTTGGTATATTACTTTTTATTCAGAACGCAGCTCTCAAATGCTGCACAAAAACGTTGGGTATTTGATGTAGTATTAACGTTTCTATATATTTTATACTATCATTATTCCTTCTCATTCATTACATCGAACCTAGTCATTTCGAGTTACGTTCGAAACACTCTTTATAAAGCATTCTTTGATTTGTTTCGACTCCATAATGACCGATTTTCAATAGTGGGAATATAGTTATACATGCTTATCATTCTCGCTAGATTGACCATTTATATTATAAAACTGAATTTAATACAAAAATGTTGACGCGGGTTTGTACCACCGGTGGTACATGTACGATTGCTCCATCGGACGGGGTGAGCCACCGGTGGATCATGCTATGATAACCTATTTATTCGTTGCTTTGATAACCACTGATAGCACAGCTGATAATTCTGCTGATAATTTTGCACGTATTAGATGTATAATAGAAAGATGTGTAAAACACAGCCCGATGGAACATAATACGCAATTGTGCACCAGTATCAACGTGTTAATAAATCTTGAAATTAACAATTTATAATGGGTTAAACTATACCATATCTTATTTAGACCCTGTTTATACTACTTCTTACAATTGTATCAAAGAAAAAAATATATAAATATAAAAATTTTATGTCCGTAAAAATAAGTACACATTTTAACACTAGGTTTGTATAGAACTTCATAAAAATATTGCAATATTATGAAAACAAAGCTGCTGTGAATCTAAAGGTCAATCCACACTAAATCGTATAAAAAAGCATTAAATTGGTAGCAAAGTAATTTTTAAATAACAGATTTTGCTGTGTTTCTTTCATATTTCAACAGCTCAAAATAAACCTGTTTCAGTTTTTATCTTCGCCGATTTGTATTTGATGGCCATGTTTGTTATAACTCTTAAGATATAACACTTAGGAGTTATAATCTAGGATATACTATGTCCGAGAAGAATGAAAGTATTGTGCTGATGATATAACCTAAGCTAAAATGCTGATTCTCTAGCATTTTTGTCTTTGCGGAAAGAACAGTACATTTTAGTTTTTGCAAATATTATTGATAAAGTGGGGGCGCGCGCGGATAAAGTTGAAATGAGGTACACACCTAGATTTTTTTAAAGAAAGGTGTATAGTTATAATGTTAACATAATATCAGAGCCTATATTTGCACTGTTTGTACGCTTAAATTTTTATAAAATTTAAAATATAATTTTTTTTTCCCAATTTTCAATTTTGGCCTTAAATAAATCTGATGGGGCTGGAGTTTTTGAAGGACTTACAGTGTTTTGACATATGTATATGGCATGCAAAAAATTGCACTTTCTAAAAAAACTGAAGACAAGTCTTTTTAGGGTTTTGTAAACATATTGTTTTGTGTAGAACACAAAATGACGTCACCGCTGAAATTACGCCTGCAGTATAAATAAATCACGTGATTTATGCTCAACTTATTTCATTTTCTTCCATAGACGTCGTATTATAGAAAAGAGTAGAACCTTTATGAGCATAAGCAATATAATACTACAATACGAAGAGACTTTATAAATTTCAAACTTAAAATAATTCAACAATAAGATAAATAAACTTAATTGAAATAAACACAACTATACTCACGCACGCTGACTCACACTCCACACATTTACTTATAGAGTGGGATGAAATGATATGCCCAGTGAGACGAAATTTTTGACTGAAATCCGATGAAATTTTATCCTACTTTGCCCTTCTGCCTATCTCCTCCACTATCCTCTCCATGCCCCATACAAACCCTGCAGTTTTTCGCTTCCTCCCTTTGATACAAACACTTCACATTCATTCACCCAATGCTCCCATGTTTCTTCCATTCCTCCACATACCCTACAACACATTTCGCTTTTTTTCATTCAAAATCTATTCGCTCCTTCTATACTCCCACACCTGAACCTAGGAATCATCAATCTTTTCATTCATACTTATATTTGACTCCAAATATTGCGGCCTCATTCCGATCACCTCTAATTCCTTATACTTCCTATTAAACCGGCTTTCCCTTATCCTCTCTCTCCTCTCTACATCCGTCATCGTTCTC
>WYDF02032815.1:0-12749 GCA_009867245.2 Adranes taylori
CTGATTTGATCTGATTTGATCTGATTTGATCTGATTTGATCTGATTTGATCTGATTTGATCTGATTTGAACTGATTTAATCTGATTTGATCTGATTTGAACTGATTTGAACTGATTTGAACTGATTTGATCTGATTTGATCGGAGTATATCTGATTTGATCTGCTTTGTTGAGATTTGAACAGATTTGATTTGATTTGAACTTATTTGATCTGATTTGCAACGTCGTAGTACCTATAGGTATTATATACCTAGTTGGTATATGAGACATATCTATATGCTAATATATACAATGAAAGTCCCAACTACGCGGTCCGCATAAAATTTAGAATAATATACCCATCCACGTACACTCATTGCTTCCTCCGCAGACATAAGAGGAGGTAGGGTTTAATGGCTCCAAGGCAGAGTGGATACACCAAATAAACCGTTTCTCGTCAAACGGTGGCAGGGCCCATTTATTCTGATGTTTGGTGGAAATGTGATGATTTTTTGATCTGAAATTCAATTGGCACCGATAAAGGATATTATGGTCCTACAAACTGCTCCGAAAATCATTAGCCGAGATCGAATTCTGCACCACCGATTTCTTGACACCTTTAATACGTTTTGTTAAAGATGTCTCCGAAATTTGGCAATATATTTTCGGTCTCAGACCTTCATATGCCCGGGCACTGCTTTGTTTTGAAGCGGAATATGGTGAGGATTGGTTGGGAAAAAATTGGATGTGTCCAAGCGATGTAAATCTAATTTCATGCCGTTGTATATATTATCTGTTGTTACATGGAGGGTAAAGGAGTCGGTGTCCATATCAAATAATTTGGTGTTGTTACCATATGTGGACTTATGTAATTATAAAAAAAGTCATGCATGAGCCATTTTGATAAAACAAGTACAGCGAACCTAACATAGGTAGGTTTGTCATACATCAGTTTAAGACGTTGTAAATGGATGGACGAAAGAGTTTCCGAAAAATTGGCGATATCGTGGAAATTCAGTTTAGCAATCAAACCACGAGCTCAGCGTAAATAGATTCCCTTGATCTTCCCAAAATGTTACAAGGCAGATATCTTGCCGCTTTTATATGTTTTCCATCCTCATACAGGGCTTTGTTAAGCAGTTTATAGAAACCTTTATCAAATTCGGAACCCGACGCATCGAAGTATTTAAAGAAATATTAGGTTCCAGCCATCTGGACTGGTTGAATTTTAATATTCGGTGGATTTTCGCTGGTGGCCTACGCTGTATTCTTCAACTATACTTGACAAACCGAAATATTCAATGTTGACTTGAGCTAAAAACTCAAAACCCCCATATGGCAACGGTTGTGATAGGTACCAACCATATAAATTATTGGTGTGCCAATAAGCAAGATAGGCTGTTCGTTCAGAGGGATTACAGGAATCGTCGGAATGAGTAATGTGGTTATTAGTTGCTCGTGCATGTCGATGTATACAGTTCGATATCCCACCACAATTTGCACGATTTAGAAAGTGTAGCATATCAACATCGGTCAATAATTTTAATTTAATTTTGGTCATCTTCAAGGCAGCTGAAAAGGATAGACCGGGAGCAGTGTAATATTGAGTCGGATCTAATTCCTATGCATTATTGAAGCCAGACCTGATATTTTCAAAAGTGTCAGTCAAAAGTGCCTGTGCGGAGATACAATCGCATATAATCTCCAAGTGTTTTACAATTAAATCTTGACCATACTAATTGGGCATGAGCATAACTGGCAACCGAAAGATGTTCAGTGGTAAGATTGTTATAAAAAGCTCTTGGGGGTAAACTAGTCTCGAGTAATTTTTCAAAAGAATATAGGTACGCATAGAGAAAAACATCTTCACGCATCATTAATTGAAATTCCTAAGATTTTGGGAAATGACGTTAGACTTTATATATTTGTCCGGTTTCAAATTGCTTGATAATAGTTGATAATTTGTCGAAGGACTAAGACATAAATCTGAAAGAATCGAGAAATCGTCAATTTTTTCTCCGGCTCCAGCCAGATCCTTAATACAGGGGTGCGTGTAGTAACCACTCAGATTATGAAATAAAATGGACAGGAAATTAGAAAATTTGAAATGAAGATTACATCTCGAAGAGGCTGGACCAATGTAATTACCTGTGATTAAGGTCCTTTACCTCTTCAGGTACCTGTATTTCATTAGAGCAAATATGGCAAGTGTTTGTGGATAAATAGGAGATTCGTTGGGCGGGAGTTACTGGTTTCATAGGAATTACTGAATTGATATGCTGAGTAAATATACGTTGTGCGTCCAGTGTTAATTTTTGAATATACACCTTAGAATAACCGAAACATGTATAAGTTTCAAAACTCGACAATGAATAATTATAATTACCTTTAATGATGTATGCAAGGGAGCAAGCAGTGTGTTTTAAGGTTGAATAGGTGTGTGAGGAAGTGGGAGATGGTTAACAAGTGGGAATTGGTTCTTGTATCGACTCAAAATCAGAGTACACTAGGTACGACCATTTTGTTTTGAAAATCAGAAAATTCTATACGTGCCCTCGCTTTCCAAAGCCATTACGTAATGTTATTGTATCGGTAGTATGGTAAACGGAATAGACGTGGATACAATTGCGTTTTTGATAGTTGGTAAGTTATTCCTATGTGGCGAAACAAACTAAACATCCATCATAAATATATGTTGCCAATTTGTGAGATGAATTTGACTATTTAATAAGCGCGACAAGTTCGATAGCAAAATAATATATATCTGTATTGAAAGATTTTATTGCAATTAGTACTTTAATCATTACACCCCGTCATTACACCCCGTAATTCCGACGAGCTGGTGCATGTATTTCGTTTACAATGTTAACTTACCTGTACTCATTGTACTGGTGATTTACCATCGCATTCATTGATTTTTATTGATGATGCATCAACAACATATCTTGTATTTCGTAATTTGTCTATTAGACTGCCTTGATTTGATATCGGACTGTCAGTAATTCAATTAATTAATAATCTCAATAAGCAATTAAATAATAAATTAATAAATAATAAATAATATATATTAATAAATAATAAATTAAATGAGATTCTCTAATAATATATATCTAAATTGACTAGTCTAATTCATAAAAGAAACATAATATGTATAATTAAATATAATATAATATATTAATCAAACAATTAATCATAAGTAAATTTGTTAAATTAAGAAGAAAAATATATATAAAGGCACCTGTATAATCTTAATATTTAAATAAAAGCCAGAAAGAAAACAGTTAAGGTGCAAGGACTTCAGCTTCTACAACCTTCACACATCTATACAAATAAAAAACTTCAGACCAATTACGCGCCAATACGAAGCGAGCGGCATATGATCACGTCAAATGCTTTGTACTTGCCGAAACGGCAGCGACTCTCATTGATGTAGATATATAAGTTTCCGATATAGCCAACGATTCTCTTATGATTATCATTTTAAAATAACGATTTCGTTTGTCGGCTTATGCAATTTTGGACAGGAAATTTCATTCTACCTCAATTCTCTGAATGTTTGTTAAGCTTTTTCCCATTTTGGTGCTTAAAAATCTGATTGGATATTAGTTTAACGTAATTCTGAAGGAGGCGTTTTTCTATAGATACTTTGATATTTTGACGCATCAAGCTATTATTGCCACCGCTGGTCTCACCGACTACTTTTAGAAATCACCACTACTTGCATTTTCACTAGATAACCGTCAACAAAATAATGCAACTTTGATCCTTAAATTTTCTTAATGTATCAGGAAGAAACTTTTGATTGGCCGGAAGTATAACCTTCCTAAAAATTTTGTAGCAGAGGCTTCTTTCAAACTCTACCTTTTTTGCGGCAGACGCCGTCGAAAGCCATAGGCTTATGCAAAACACTACATCTCAAAGAATGCTTCCCTTGCCAGAAAATTCGCATAAAAGTAGCCTTCCAGGCCAGAATCCAAATTAGACGCAATTTTCGAGTTGTTGTCTTTGGATGGCTGCGAGAACCCAATCTCGCCAGTTCAAGGCTATAATTCTGAAATAAGACATAGCCAATTCCTTTTGGTAAGCGAGAATTATCGCAGGCAGTTTTGATCTGATATTAAAGCGTTATAGTAAAATGTCAAATATTCAAACAATATATTAATCTACGAATATAATAAGTAAAAAAATAAATAAAATTCTACGAAACTTCTACGTAACAAATAAAAGGTTAAGTATCAGACGACACATCTTTTGCTGGATCTTTCGATTCCGAATTAATTATCATTTTCTTCTAATCTTATTCTCATATTATTTCCCATTATCCTTGACATCGATGCAAGATATAGAGAGTCACAGGAGAAGAAGATGTTCCCTAGAACGAGGACATCACCGACATCAATTTCTGTACTTCGGCAGAGGCCAAATTCACTCCGTGAACCCAAATTATTTGCTATATTATTTTGAATGGAAGGAGAGACATGGATCAGCTTAACAAATTTTGAATTATATTTAGAATCAACATTGTTGTCATTCATTTAAAATTCCGCTTCGAGGCATATTTTTGTAGTTATAAATACTAGAACAATAAACCAGACTATTAAGACTTGTGTTTCTGTGAAACTTGGCTTTCTGTCTTTATCATATAAGAAACTACGTACTATATTATACAAGAGTACAAGCGTACTTTATCATGCAAGAGCAAATTAAGTAACAAACAGAATAAAATATAAAAAGCAGTATAATAGTTATAAACAAATTACGATCCTGCTTTAATTAATTCTGTAGTAATTAAACCGTCACAGATTCTCAAGATCTATATCAATACCATCCAAACGTTGTACATCTTTCCTTAATACTTCATTCAGAGCTGTAAAATTATCTATTAGTTGTTGTTGAAGGGTTGAAATCACTTATTGTACAGTTAGATCTGCAAACTGCTTTGTGCATGCATCATTCGCGTCAAGAGGAATTGCTAAATGTTTAAATAAATGGTTACGATATCATAGACTCCATCCGTTGTTAGAATTAATCCAAGTTCGGGAGGACGTGTAGTTCGAGTCGATGATTCGCTCAAAAGAGCTTTACCAAACTAATCAATGCTCATGATGTTTAAACTTGAAAGGTTTAGATGAACTAAGCTATATATCCGCCATCTCTCAACTCTTCCTCGATTAAGGCTAATTCGTTGTAAATAGTAAAACTCGGTGATCCCTTCTCCAAAATATTGCTTTTATTTTGTGTGACAAAATAACAGTTGTAATTAGCTATCTAGATTTCGAGATCTTCTAGTATTTCCTTATTCAAGCTATTATTTAAAGATCATTTCACAACAAAAGTCATCATGACTTTTTTTGGCAGTGAGATTCTATTAACATTATAAACTTTGGTT
Organism: Adranes taylori; assembly: GCA_009867245.2. Taxonomy (NCBI): domain Eukaryota; kingdom Metazoa; phylum Arthropoda; class Insecta; order Coleoptera; family Staphylinidae; genus Adranes; species Adranes taylori. The sequence continues at coordinate 5,368 of WYDF02032815.1, forward strand.
TTAACATACCTTTTGTACAGGTGAAACTACAACATTTGATGTCTTCCAGAGAAAATTCCTTTTTTGAAGAATTTATTTTTATTGATGGCATGCTCCATGTTTGAAAAGAATATAAAATATCTTCTTATCCAATTGTGCATTGAAATCACAGATATATACTAAAAAGTATATTAAAAACCCACCCCCCTTTAATTTAATGAAACTAATCATTGCTTCATTTTAACTTTTATGGTGTTGATTAGCAGGATAAATACAAATTTGTCTCTTTTACGTTCTTTCCTGTTACACACCTGATTGAGAAAAGAAAGGTTCAATTTGAAGTTTTTTCTTGAGCTACTAACAGGTAAGTACAAGATTTTCTTAATACTTGAATTTTTAGCTGGTAGCGCCTGCTAGGTGGGACTCCTTCGACCTGGTTGGGTAGTGCTTTAACCCCCTGGAACCCTTGTGACTCTCGGGACCCCATACAAGGTCAAGGTCCAATGAGTGTGTGGGGGTCGATTTCATATAATAGTAGATTTTTAGAGATTTTTAGAAAATTTATAGCTCAATATTAAGAGTTTTGCAGGCTCCAGAGTTTTAAGAGCTATAAATAGAAACTTAACTGCTAATAAGTAAAACAATTGGTTTTAATATGGAACAGGTAACATAATAGACAAAACAGATGCTATATGACACGAATCATGGTTGAACTAAAATGGAAACAGAGCACATAATCAACCAAACAGATACAATTACTAGGGAAACAGATCACATAATAGATACAATTAACAGAGGAAAAGGTAATATAATAGACAAAACAGATTCATTTGATATTGAACGGCGTCAATTATTTGGGCCGCCGACTCAGATGTCGTAGCTTTTATGGACTATATGTGTCGGCAGATGGTGTTAATAGTACAAGTGATGATAAAATATACACGGTGGAGCTTATAAAATAGAAATGGTTTAAATGGTGTAAGATATGTTGGTGATTTTTGGCTGGGACTGTGGTTTTTCAGCGGTCCTGTGTAATGTATGTTAGTACTTGGAATGAGGGTAAGATGGCGCCGGTATGGTAGAGATCTGATTTTTATATATCGGTGTGAGATGTCAGTAGTGGTAAGTTTTATAATGTAAGAAGCCTCCCTAAACTTTAGAGGGCCTTTGTTAAATATGAGAGATGCATGTGTAATTAAAACCTTTGATTAACGCTCTATGATGTTGAGAGATGTTTATGTTTTAGAAGGTTATGTTTTGGTACAATATGAAGCAATAACGGAATATAACCTAAACGTTACAAAATCCAAGATGGCCACCGACTGAAATGTAAATAAAAAGGTCTGGATCGAAAGCTCGTGGAAAGTGCGTTGAGGCTCCACCCATCCCAAACGTGACGTTTTTCAGTCTATTTTCAAACTCAATAATCAATCTTCCCTTGATAGAGTCATTAATATGCGCTCTACCACAGAGAGCATTTCCTTTGTTAATTCCTAAATAGATATCCTAACTTACATCATTGGTGTTATATCTTCTATTTTATATAACACCAAACCTTTAATTAATGTACAATTAAGTAAAAGAGTTTTAAATTTATCGAGTGTTAATTTTACAGTCAAACAGTTTGAATTTTTAAATTTGTTTCTTAAATCCAATATTTCTTTTAATCTCAGGAATTAATATAGAATCTTATTAATAGCTGAACTGTTGAATATTTTAGAGTCCAACAGACATTTTCTTGAAAATCATTCTTTACATAATGAATTGTTTATGCCTACGAGAAAAAAGAAAATCAGTGATGGGAAGGGCTTATCAGATATAAAATATTTAAGGAAATTGTAGATATTAGTAAAAACCATAATCTCTAATTCACTAAATCAAACCAGGGAAATTCACTTATTATATTAAATAAATTCGATTGTACTTGTTGTGTGTGCAAATAGTTAAACACAGATAATTGGTATGATCTCAGATCCTACCACTAAGTTTCGTAAAGTTTCGAGTAATTTGTTAAAAACCATTCCAAGTGAGTTTAAACATACCAATTTAAAAATACCGGTCCACCATAAAATACCGTTATTTTATGTTCTTCCTAAATCACATAAAATTAAGGATTTTAATAATCTCCATATTATTAATGATGTTCCTTTTATACCTATCGTGAGTTTTTGTAGTGGTCTTTCTTATAATGTTATTAAGTGGTTAAACACAAAGTTGAAAGGACTTATTAATTTTGAACAATTTGTTTCCTTTTATTCCAAATGAGGATGCCATAAATATTATATCAGAAAAACTTTTGTTATGTTCCATCTCAGATGATGAATATAATTTCATTATATCCTTACTTAAATTCTGTTTAGATCAGAGTTATTTTCAATTCAATAACCTCTTCTTTAAACAAAAATTTGGTCTTACCATGGGTTCTTGTTTGAGTCCATTTTTGGCAGAAGTCATTATGTCAAATTTGGAAAATTCTTTGTTTACTTCCAAGGTGTTATTCACAGACAAAGTTGTTTTCTATAAACGTTACGTGGATGATACTCATAGTTATTGACAGTTCGGAGGATGATTTGCTCCTAGTCAAGGAATATTTCAACAAATACCATCCGTTGGTGCAGTTCACTCATGATTTTGCTTCGAATAAATGTATTTCTTTCTTAGATGTCTTCATTAATTATAATCAAGGTAAGTTTATCTTCAAAATTTCTAGGAAAAACTCTTATATTGACACCTTACACTTCATAATTCGAATGCCCGTTGGTACCAAAAGTTAGCTGCTATTCATTACTTTGTTCATAGGGCATTATCTGTTCCAGCGACATTAGATGATTTCATATACAAAGTCAATTATATCAGAACATTTGGTCATAATAAAGGTTATCCCACCAGACTTATAGATAAAATCTTTTTAAAAAACATAGTAGATTTTCAACTTGCTTGACGAATTGTGATCATTCTTCTGCTGACATATTTTAACTTAACATACTTGAACCATTTTAGTTCCAAACTTGTCGATCTATTTAATAAATTCAATATAAAGATTTCTTTTAATGTTGGGAAACCTGTTAATTTGTTAAAAAAAAATAAAGATAAGGTGCCAGCTAACTTATAGTGTGGTATCTATGAACCAGGTTCTGGTTCGTGTTCGGCCATTTATATAGACCTCACATACATTCTTTCAAAGTTCGTTTTGAAAGAACATTTTGATTGTATTAGGCTTAACAGACCTGAATGTTCTCATTTGGTTGAATATATTCTTGACTTTGACCATGATTTTTCAATTTCAACTAATACAAAAATTTTGGATCTTTGTATTAAACAGAATATCAACAAACATTTAGAACAAGTTTATATCCAGGAAGCGTTAAATTCTGGTAAAACATTAGTCAACACACATACATCATTCGAGGTGGGTGATGTTATCAAATATTTGTTGAACATTATGCCTCTTTAGTTGGCTCATATTTCTTATGCTGCATTCATTGATAAGTCTTTTTTATGATTATTAAGCTTTCTTTTACATATTTGTTTTTACAATTGTTCGCTTCTTCCATTGTCCACTTGGCAGCGGGTTAGTAGCATTGTTTTGACTCAATGGTCACCCTAAATGAATTGACAATTATGTTGACATTTAATGTCTGCATTGTCAGTTTCATCGTCCTCCCTCTATGGGAACGATCTTCCGTTAATTCTTTATACCAATTTTGAATGAACATGTTAAAATAGAGGTGGAAATTTAAAAATCATGCCCATATTTGTTTGTGTTTCAGTTTTAATATTTTAAGGTAAATATTGATAGTATGTGTTATATTACACCAAACTTTTGGTCGTTGTAGGTGTAAACCACATTTTTCTCATAACAATTTAATTTAAATTTTTAGTTTGTTTTACTTTATTAACATCATCATGATGAACTTTGTCATTGAAAAATGCGAAAGGAACAATATCAAAGATGTCCTAATATTTTTCTTAAAGCAGCTTCTGCAATAGAATAATTTGTCTCTTCGTATGCCATCAAGTGCTTACAAAGCTGTAAATCATTCTTTGGTGCAGACCATGTACAAGGAGCTTGAAACCAGTATTTTGCGTAAATCCGGACAGTAAAAATACAAACATCTTTAATGCCTTTTAATTGTCTCGTTGTTAGTTTTAGTTGTTGTCTAGATAAAAACATTTTTAAAGCATATGTTGCTTTAGCCATCCATCCTGCTCAGTGTAATACAGTATGTGCTCTAAAAGTTACACCCTTATCAGATTATCCTCCTTAAAATATAATAATTCGGTTCGAAAAACTAATGTTGCAATTTTCAACATCACAACTTGCGCTCTTGAGAAAATGCTAACACGACAGGCGCTTTTCGATCACTTACCGGCGCAACATGAAGACTTGAAGCCAAACGGTCATCGATTATTCGTTTCTTACCTCATTTCCGTTGTGATGTGGATGTAGATGGTCCAGGTATAGGAAAATGCTCCCGGCCGATTGATGTCCTCTCTATTGTCTGAAAATGTCGAAGATAAGGAATTAGCCGACCGTTTGTGTTTTTCCTATGGTTATCTTTAAATTTTGCCATTCAGTAAAATATTTAAGTATTTTCGCAATAATATGTTTTTTAGTCTGGTTGGCATACTTGCCCTTTCCCACATTTGCAAAATATTGACAGCAGTACAAGTTGCAGATTCATTATTGTTTTTCTTCTCTATAGTTTCATAGTAAAAAACAAGCTCATTACCTCTTTAAATGACTGTAATTTAGATTGAGATAAAGTCTGTGGGCTATCCAATTAGCCATATTTCTATATTTCTCTGAGTTTTAATAATACTTTTACTGGCCATTACATGCCACATGCCACAACCATAAAATGCACTACGACTTACGATCTAATGAAGTGAAGAGGTGGTGATGATAGGACAGGTGGGGGAGCCGACTGGAGCAATACAACTCTGCGCGTTACACGCGTGTTTAACCGATATTAGTGGAACATAGACTTATTGGTGTTGCATACAGTGACACGTTTGATTTTGAATGGCCAGTAAAAGTACAATTAAAATTCGAAGAAATATAGAAATATGGCTAATTGGACAACTCACACAGACTTTATCTCAATCATAATTACAGTCATTTAAAGAGACAATCAGCTTGTTTTTTATTTGAAACTATAGAGAAGAAAAACAATAATGAATCTACAACTTGTACTGTTGTCAATATTTTGCAAATATGGGAAAGGGCAAGTATTCCAACCAGATTAAAAAACATATGATTGCGAAAATACTTAAATATTTTACTGAATGGTAAACATTAAAGAAAAACAGTTGAAATAAAGACAAACGCTCGGCTAATTCCTTGTCTTCGACATCTTCAGACAATAGAGAGGACATCAATCGGCCGGGACCATTCTCCTATACCTGGACCACCTAAATCGACATCACAATGCAAATGAGGTAAGAAACGAATAATCGATGACCGTTTGGCTTCAAGTCTTCATGTTGCGCCGGTAAGTGATCGAAAACCGCCTGTCGTGTTAGCATGTATTCTCAAGAGCGCAAGTTGTGATGTTGAAAATTACAACATTAGTTTTTCATCTATTCGACGTCAACGACGACAAGGACTTGCGGAGTGTTTAAAAAGTGAGTTTAAACCAGAAGTCCCGCTTATTATTCACTAGCATGGTAAAATTTTAGAAGATATAATGGGGTATGAAGTTGTTGATCGTTTCAATCTTAGTATTTGGCTATGGAATAGATCAGCTTCTAAGTGTTCCAAAAATATCAAATAGCACAGGACATGCAATGGTCTCAGCAGTTTTTCAGACACTAGTAACGTGGGGATTGTGCAATAAAATTAAATCTATGAGTTTTGATAACACTATATCAAACACAATTTGAACTAGTGGTGCTTGCACTTTATTAGAGCACCAGTTACAGAAAAATTTACTATGGCATTCTTGCAGACACCACATTTTGGAGATTATGCTTGAAGCAGTTGTGGTGTTAGCAATTGGTGTTTTAGTGGGTCTGAAATAGAGACCTTTAAAAGATTTCAGAAACGTTGGCATCAAACTAAACAAGAAGACTTCAAGGTTGTCGATTCTGATCCTGAGATATTGACGTTTGTTGATGATGTAGCCATAACAATGATTTCTTTTGCTACTAACCAGTTAAAACAATTTCAGCCACGGGACGATTCCAAAGAATTATTGAACCGCATAATTATATTTTAAGGAGGAACACCTGATAAGGGTGTAACTTTTAGAGCACCTACTGTATTACACTGAACAGGATGGATGGCTAAAGCAACATATGCTTTAAAAATGTATTTATCTAGACAACAACTAAAACTAACAAAGAGAGAATCAAAAGGCATTAAAATGTTTGTATTTTTACTGTTAGGATTTACGCAAAGTACTGGTTTCAAGCTCCTTGTACATGGTCTGCGCCAAAGAACGATTTACAGCTTTGTAAGCACTTGACGGCATACGAAGAGACAAATAATTCTCTTGCAGAAGCTGCTTTAAGAAAAATATTAGGACATCTTTGGTGTTGTTCCTTTCGAATTTTTTGATGATAAAGTTCCCTAGGAAACAAAACAGAAAATGATCATAGCTCTTGAGACGCATGGTTTGAAAGACTCGGCCATCAATCAAGCGATCCTTAGACGTGATTTCATTCTGTTGAAAAACATTCTGAGATTACTGAGATTTCGTAAGTTCGAGTACAATTACCTTTTTCAACACCCTCGCGTTTCGTCTGATTTCTTGAAGAAAGATATCAGAACTTGGAAGGACGATGCGGATTACAACAAGTGTAAGAATTTTGTGCAGTCAATGAAAGTAGTGAATGACATAGGAGAAAGAGGAATCGCTCTTATCGAAGAGTAATATCGCATTCACACCAGCAATTTAGAGCAGTAGTACTTGACTGTCAAAGACTGTCGGAGAAAATTTCAGAATTCCAACAAATCTACTTTAATATCTTAAATAATATTAAAAGTACTGTAAAAAAAGGAAAAATATTATATTTTTTTGAACATTTTTGAATGGCCCTATAGCACGGATCGGCAACCTATGACCCGCGGGTAACCGAGTGACCCATTTACTAATTTCAAGTGACCCACGTTAGTTCCGAATAAAAGTATAATATATAAAAATAAATTATAAAACATAAACATGAAACGAATATTTTGAGAATAAAAAAAACTGAAAATAGATACTTTGTTTTTGCGGGCAAGTCGATTTCGTCCCTTACGTCACATGTGCCGCGCGCTGCAGTGTAATGGCGGAGACGTAAGGGACAAAATTGGCGCGGCGTGTGTCGTTCTCTCAGTTTTAGCACATGTTCAGTAGCGGATTGACGCAGTTACGCAGCTAAATAATTATTAAGCAGTTACCTAAGTGAAATAATTA
>WYDF02032837.1:0-12749 GCA_009867245.2 Adranes taylori
ATAAAAATTAAAATTTTTAGTAAATAATTATCTAAAAATACTAAGATTGAAAGCTAATAATATTGCACAGAACATATATTTTTGTGAAATATATTAAAATGCGCTAACATAAAAAAATTTAATTTTTTAATTTTTTTTAATAAATTTATTTTTGTGATATCTCCTGACCCCATGGAGATCCGACTCTGTAAATTTTAGGATTTAAAGCTTATAACACTGCAAGAAGCATATATTTTTTCAAAATGTTTAAAAACATGATTTTAAAAACATAAATTTTTTTTTAAATAAAAAAAATGTGTGGCATATCATATTAAATCTTCTGAGATTATCTTTAAAATAAGGTATGAAACATCTCTCTAGGCCTAATAGAAGTTGAGTATTTGAAGAATTAAGAAGTTAATGCATGCAAAAAAATGATTATTTTTCCAAAATTTCTAAAAATATTTTCTCATTTACATCATTCAAGGGAATAATCCGTGAAATTTTCATAAAAATTGAAAATGGTCAGGTTGAGTGACTGGTTGATTTGGCACGGAATGGCCCTGAAGGCAGATGTACAACAGGATGCAACCGCATTCCTTTCCAAGACGGACATGTTTACGGTCGCACTATTGTGCAGTTCTAGTCTAGGGCCCTAGTTTACGCCGGCAATCTTAGCCAGGTTATATAGGAACATTTCGGGAGGTTGTAGATTATTCAATAGTTAAAGGGATACAGTGTTAGTAGTACGCGATTCAACTCGCTCTAATTAAATCGTTTCAATTTCATTTTTTTACATAGAATCAGTTAATTATGGCATCCCAGTGTGATACATGCATGTAAGATCTTTCTAATTATTCACTTAACTATAATAATGCAAGGGCTGATCGAAACAATTACATTGTTTTAAATAACTTTAATTAACTGCAGCTAATTTCAAGTATTTATTAACAACTTATTTTGGTAAAATATGTCTAATCATTATTCTTGACATTATTAATATTTTATTAAATTAAAATATTTTTTTAGTATTTAACCGCCGATAAGTTTTAAATAGTTTCAGAAAGTTTAGGTATTCCTTGTCCATCTAAATAAATACCCTCACGTCACTACCCCTTAAAATGGGATGTGACAATAGTAACCTTCCAATTCATATTTTTTTCACCACCATTTTTATTGTTTTTCTGGAGAAGTTTGATCCTTTTCGTTCCTTGTCTTGCCCTCGCGTAGCCTCTGTGTTGGTGTTTATAGTTGATAATGATTAAAAACTTAAATTAAAGCTAACACTTCCTGGATTAGTAAATTTTAACAATTATTTGAAATGTGCGGTAGAAACATAATTTCAATACAAATTTCTTTTCTTATTTTCCAATTACTTCTCCACAGGCCAAGGTTTACTAAACCTGTATGTTAAACTACAGCAGGACAGATATCAGTCGGCGAGCGATGGGGATTGCACGCGCATTATGCTTCACAGAGATTCATTGTGACGAAGTAGGCTTTATATACGGATGAAATAAACTTATCTTCTCTTATTCTCTTCAAACAGTTTATATAAATCCTTTTCATGCTACGAAATATGTTTCCACGTTAAGGAAACTTAAAATTTAATTTAATTTATTGTATTTGAAATATGACACTAAAGAAGTTCAATTTTGTGTTTAAATTTATTTTAATTATAAACTAAATTCTTAGAATCACAAACAAGGCTTATTTATGATACAACATTTAACATATAATTATAATATCAAAACTACGTAACACCAATTTCAAGGCGGGATATTAGAATACTGAATAACAATTAAATTTGGTTTTATATAAACCTAGTAATTCTTATGTATGAAAATAATATATGTATGAACTAAAATCGGGGATTGTAAGTAGGGAAGGGTTGTTAATGGAGTGAATTGCTTTAGTTAGGATAAGAAGTGATAATGGGATTAAGTAGGAGAAAGTCAGGAGTATAATCAGTTTTGGGTCTTCCCTTCGTCCTTGTAGTGATTGTGTTTGGTTTGTATTTTGTTTTTTTTCTTTTTTTTAATTTTTTTATTTGTTAATTTTTATTTTATTTTTTTGATTAAAGGAGATAAAAGATATTATAATTGTTTAGATTATTAAGATACAATTGAGTTTTGAATATGTACTTCTTCATTATATAGTTATTGTGTTCGTGTAATATGCCAAATAAAAGTTTTATTTATTTATTTTATTTAAACTAAAATCAATTTCTAAGCATTAGTAAATTTCATTCAAATTACAAAGTTGTTGTTTTGAACGCGAGATACATTATATTCGTTAGTAAAAAAATTCACTTATTAAGCTTATGATATACCAGGCGCGTTGAATATTTAACCTAGATAATCTTTAAGCAGACTAACAGGTAGATTACTTTTTCGTTTTCTTTATCTCTAGTCGCTTCACAAGTAGGAAGTAAAATCTATGGAAATATCAGATTATTATATGATACTTCAGAAACGATTCAAGGTCTGCAAATTATCTATTACAATTATAATTATTTACTGTGTAAAACACTTTTATTTTTATTATTCAACATTATTCCCTAGTCCAAGAAAATGACTCATTACATCCTATTACAAGAAAATGTACAAGAATTACAAGAAAATGTACATCCCATTATGGACCCATTACAAGAAAATGACCCATCCCTAGTCCCATCCCATCCCTAGTCCCATCCCATCCCCAGTCCCATTACACAAGAAAATGATTGATCTACGCAACAGATCTAATAACACCGAAACCTATTGTCATTCAAAATGAGCTAATGCGCTCCCTCAACCGCTTGCCATCTTATATCTGTTCTGCTGTATGTATTCCCGTCTGGAGATCACTGAGGGCTCTCCGTTGAAAGTTTTCAGAACTACAGGTAGAGAATATCAAAATGTTAAAGAAATTAGACAATGAGACATCAATCAGTACCTATATGTTTTTAACTACAGAGAATATGAATTAAATTTAATCTACATATTAAAGTTTCAAAACTATTGCTCCTGTGAGATACTATATGCTATAATTTTTGATCAATAAATTTAACCTGTTTCCCTAAACTGTTTCGAGTAGAAAATTGCACAAATCACAGTTTCATCTCAAGGTTTTTAAATAACGCAAGTCTGCATTTTGTCAGTTGTATTAAGTTCTGATGATGGATTCTTATGTATGTTTGTGCACTGAATTCCTTAGTTGAACATGACCTTAGTTTCTTTCCATCACATCGGAATTTTTGCAAATTACAGTTTGTCAAAATGTGTTATATATCGAAAAAAAAATCCCAAACATAAAACGTACTGACAAATTTAAATACATATCAAATACTGCCATCTATCGGTCTATGATGAAAATGAATCGTTGACATCATAAACCGACAGATGGCAGCAGTTTTGTCATTAAACATGTTGTATTTTTAATACCCCCATAAAATAGTTCACATAAATTGTTTTTCATGCCAATCAAAGAACTTATTGCTTCCTGGATAGAAAGTGAGTAAGGCGTTTGTTAGGAAATTTTTGATGAAGTTCTTAGGAAATACCCTTTGGTTTTTAGAGATTCGATTCCTCAAGTCTTCTACGAAACAGTGTGATATTTCATCCAAATTAAAGAACCGCAATTCAAACAGAGAATGATACCGCTGGCCTCTCTCTAGTTTGGAACTAACGTGCGGTGTAATTGGGATAAGAGTCGGTGTTTGGCCCAACGTTATGGAACGTGATGTATGAAAATATGTTGCATATGTGGCAAGGCATAGGCTAGGCATAAAGTTATGGGAAAACTTAAACAAAGCTACTGGTAAAATAGGCGCTTGGATTAGCTTGGTGCTTCAGAATGCCAAAGGCAGGTTCCAGCAATGGATATCTGCGTTCTAGAGTACCAAGTGCGTTTCAGACACAAGGTAAAATACATGGGAGTGGTGTTTGACAAATCGCTTACGCTTCGGAGAACGCCAAGGCGATTTGTACTCTGATAGCCAGGCTAATGACGAAAAAGGTCGGAACAAAAACGGGGGAGGGGGAGCTACTGTAAAGTGTCGTGCAATCCATGGCGCTATATGCGGCGTCAGTTTGAGAAGAGACGATGGGAACAGCGAGAACTGCTGAGTTACTTGAGAAAACTCAACGAGCGGCTCTTCCAGGATTTACTTAGACATATCGCACAGTATATTTCGATGCACTAAGCGCACCTTGTTCGATTGTGAAGCCTGGACCGAAGAAAGACAGACTGCGGTGAAAATAAAAACACAATACATTATTACAATGCTATAAACCTAGCTAATTCTAAAAATTACAAACTATAGCATAATATATTAATTAAAAGTCCTCTATGTATATAAAAAAAAACGAAGAAACAAAAATAAAAAATAAATTCCCTTTCTTTGCTTCCCCAGTGAAAGACTAGAAAACAATAACGGCAACATTCTTTTAAATCATTATTCACCACACGCCATTACTAAATTATTCTATATCATCCACATATTAGTTTCATAAATTATTTTCCTCATTCTTGCTGTTCTTTCAGTCCCTGTCTCATACAAATCCTCCAACCTCCCGCACTCATTCCTTCATCGCCAGGCCAAACTAATTCCTCACATGCATTCATCCAATGTTCCCAAGTTTATATCTTTTTTCCACATATCCTACATTTCCTTTCACTCTCCGACATTCAATATCTATTTCCCCTTTCTTCACTTCCACATCTAAATTTCATTCTCTTCCTTTTCTGTGTCATAATTTTTTCCCATACTTTATATTGCGGTATTCTTCCACCTACCTTAAGGGAGACATATCTCTTATTACATGTACACCTTGTTATCTGTTCCTCCCTCTCTTGCAGCTCCACATCCCGCATCCTCTGTTCCATTTATATTTGGCTATTTCTTCCATCCGTAAACATATCATTCCAAGCATACATTGACCATCCACACCTATTACATTTTTATCCTATCTTTCACCCATATGTTAAAATCTTCACTTTTACTAACCTCATTTCTGACTAATCTATACACTATTTTTACCATAAAGCTGAGTGATCTGAGGTTTGAAAGATTTTTAATTCTATTGATTTATTTTAGTGCTTGTGGATACACGATATTTTTTGTTTTTCTGTCTGGTGCGTACACGAATAGATCTGAAGGTTTTCCGACGCATGAGCTGGCCACATACATTGTCCATGTGAGAAGCACGGATTATCCAAATCTTCAAACATCACTTTTCTTTCATTCTTAACCAACTTTTTTACGCCATACACCCAGCACTTAAAACTCATTCAATTTTTGCAATACTATTTCATTTTTCCACCTGTAATATTCTTTTCATATGCCTTATTCTCATTCTTTCAATCTCTTTTATTTCTTTCACCGCCCACACATCTGTGCCATGCATCATTATGCTTTTCAAATATACATTAAATATCATCATTCTCATTCCTAAAATACCCCCAAACCGATCCCCAAACTTATTCCCCAAACTTATTCTTCCGTACATATCTCATTCTCTCCGCCTCAACTTCAGCTTTTTTAGTTATCGTTTTTACATGTTCACTTCCAGATTCCCAAAATTGAATCATATTTAATCTTCTTTACATCATTAACCTTTATACCATTCATTTGGAACACTTCCCTTTTACTATCCCTCCTCCCTCTCTTACATACAATTATTTTCGATTTTTTAACATTTACCTCCAACCCTCTCTTTATCATATCTCTCAACCCTCATTTTATCATATCTATTTACTCTTTCAATCACTTCGTTTCTTCGTTTCTTATCTACTGCTTGCCATACATACTATATCATCCGCATAACCTAATGTCCATATTTTTTCCTTTCCTATTACTATCACTCCTGCTTGCCCCTGTTTCATTACATTCTCCAAATCAGCCACATAAATGTTAAACAAATTCGCGCTCATGGGACATCCTTGCATGCCAACCCCATTTACTCTGAACCACTCGGATACATAACCCACGCTTAACCTAATTACATACTTCTGATCACACTACATACCCTTTCCGATATTCCTAACTCATTCATCCTGTCCCACAATTTCTCTCTCACTATTGTGTCAAACGCAGACCTTAAATAAATAAACAGCAAATACACTTACCTTTCCATACTAATTTCCTCGTTTATCACATAATTTAGTATCACTATGTTATTCAATGTTATCCGCTACCTTTTACAAACCCGTTCGGTGTTTTTGACAATAGTCTTCTCTCTTTAATTCCACTTTCCAATTTATTATTAATTACTCTCGCATATAACCTGTATATACCATTCATTTTCGTAATTTCTCTATAATTATTCACATCCTTCCTATTTCCTCGTTAATACCCTTAATACCCCTTCATCGTTCAACATTTTCCACACATCAACTGGAATTCCATACGGCCCAGTACTGCTATCATTGTTTATTCTCTTCATCTCTTCTCTTACTCCGTCTTCTCCAATACAAACATGATCTTCATTTCCACCCATTGCTTCAACTGCTTTCACCAAACACTCATTCTCTCCCATACTCATACTCTCCCTCTTTACATTTTTTCCCATTCTTTCAATGTTATTTTATTCTTCACATTCCTACATTTTTTTTTCCCATTTTTCTTAAATATCTCTAAACCTTTTGCCCATTCTGCAAATTATTCATCACTTTCCGTTCCTCCTCTTCTCTAATAGCCCAACATCTTTTTTCTTCCGTTCTCCAAGCTTCTCTGGTCTCCCTGTATTATTCCCACGATTGTTCTCCATTAATTACTTTCTCTAATACTTCCCTAACTTTTCTTTTATCTATTAACCATTTTCAATCATACACACAATATTTCATTTGAGTTTTTTGTTTCCTCACATTCTTTTCATTATGGTTTTCTCTAACTACGCCCATTATCTCCCTCATTCCATGCACTCTGTCCCAATCAAGCATCTCCATCCTTCTCTTATACATAATAATCTCCGTATCTCCCCACACGTATCCGACCTCCTTCTGCCTTGTTTGGCATATCACACCATCTTCCGGTTCAATTCTTGCTTTCCAATCCAACTCTCATGGGAAATGGTCAAATTCCGCCATGTCTCCAACTTTCATACACTTTAAACATTCTCTTGCTCTTTCATTCATTATCACATAATCATTGATTATTGATCCTCCTGCATATCCACTATACGTTAATTCACCCTCCCAATCCCCATCTATACTACCATTTGGTAGTATTAAATTTTCCTCCTCAAGCTAACCTCCTTCATTACGCATTTACCGTCGTATCCTTTGAATTCCTCCCTATAACTTTCCGATGAAATATCATGTTGGTCACTACTTAATCTCCTACACTCACGTTCCAATCCCTCATTATTATTATATTCTCATAGGCCTCATTAAAATTACCGAACATTACACAAAAGTTTTTATATAATTTTGCCAATCCTTATTCAACCGTAATAGAAGGAAACCGAGAGAGCTAGATACGAACCTCCTCACGAACGCGAACGTCTCGAGACATATCTTTACCATGCAATTGGGTACGAACGCGAACATGTCACGACTTATCTAAACCATACACTTACTCACGAACGCTAATGCTCGCTAACTAATACTATGTGTGTTACCTTGGCAGATTCCTGCATTTTTACAGATTTCTGGTGTATATTGTAAATTAAACGCTAGATGGCGATATGTAGTTGTTTTTGGTAACATTGTGTATATTCAAGATTGCCGCCGGTGTAAATGTAAACAAAAACGCACGTGGTCTGGCTCAAAAGCACGTGGAATGTGCATGGAGGCTCCACCCCGTTCCAAATTTTACTACATTTTTGTGTTGGTAGTGAAAACATACTAGATTTAAACCGAAAAGTCTCTAGATTCTGAAAAGTTACTAGGTTCTTGTGTCTATCCCGATTCCTAACAATTGCTAACAGTTTATTTTTATTATGCAATGAATAAATATCTAAATAAAAGTTTATTCAAAATGAAATATATTGAGTAGCAATGTAATACATGAAATACATTATATTGGACCAGGCTGGGCTGTATAACACATTTTATCGTGCCAGGGGCTGGACCAGTTTTAATATTATATCTAACCGATCCGTACCGGGTCGGACTTAATATACGAGCCATGAGCTGGACGTTAAAAATTAAGGGACTCCTGTTTGAAAATTCCAGGAGTTTGTTATCTCGATTTTGAGATAACAGTGTGCATTTCCAGTTTCCAACTTCCTACTTTTGTAATAAAAATATCCATTATTATTTTATATTACGTTTATGTAAGTTTTTTGTCCTCGTTTGGGTAACTGAAGGTTGAAGAATATAGTTTGCTATAAAAGTATATATGAAACTCGTATCTCGAGATCAACAATTTTCATACAAATCTACAGCCTCAAACAGATTATGTTAAAACAAGTTATTGAGTTTATGTATAACAATTTTTTTCTGGATAAACTATATATGCGTTGCAAAAGTAGAACGTCTATAATAGCAGACAAGTTAGAATTCCCTACTTATAGAGGGTTGTTATGCACGACTTGAGGGTTGAATGCGATGACAAAAGCAAGTCGCAGACTCCACTGAGTATTTCTCAAACGTCTTGGCATAAACTACACGCCAACATGAACGCGACACGATGGAGAGCACCCTCCACCGAAAGATACTGCCAAGATATTTGTCATAGTTAAAGGGAGATTCACGTTTAAACGTCAACTATGACGCATGTATTAAGAAAACATTTTACAAATTATAGGGTTTAATGTCGACTTGGAGCAAATTTGTTAGTGTTTTATTTTAGGGTTAAATTAACAAATGACATAAGACAAATTCAGTGTACGAAACCTTCTTCGAAAATCTTAAAATATCATTTTATATTAAAATCTAGAAATATCTTAAAATTTTAAAAAGTCGTAATTATTTTTTTGTTGCAATTTAATAAATAGTGTTAATTGGTATAAGAAAAAAGAATAACATCTATTATTCTGCACAAGCTAAGGACCAGGTAGGGACCCGGTCAGGAGCAGGTAAGGATCAGTTAAGGATCAGCTAAGGACCACGTAAGGGCCAGGTAAAGATCAGGTAAAGACCAGGTAAGGATCAGGTAAGGATCAGGTAAGGATTAGCTAAAGAGCAGCTAACGGCAGCTAAGGAACAGCTAAAGAGCAGGTAAGGAATAGATAAAGATGTACGTCGTGGACACCTTTGAGCTAAAAAATATGGTGTTTTCAAAAGAACTGGATTTGTAGCTGTGGTTAAGCGACTAATTTTCATTTTTATAAATATTTTTACTTAATGAACCCAAGTGTAAATTTAATTATATTATTATTTGACTAGTTTGAAAATGTCAATGAAATTTAATTTCAATCTTGTCAAATTTAATTTCAATTTATTTCATTCATGTCTATTAACTAATGAACTATTTAATATTACTTGGTAATTATTAAATTTATCTGAGAATTGGTGTTCATGCGAATTATTCTATTCATGAATATTATAAATAGAAATCGTATTATGTTTTATTATTTTTTGAGTCTTGCTGATCCATTATAAATTACAATAACGAAATAAATTATTCATTTATATTTATCGATCCTTTTATAGTCAGGTGGGTTAAATCTGTAAAGTTCAATTTATATATCTAGGAAAAACTCACCTTGATATAGTGTAATGTCACGGACAAAAAATAACCGTGACAATATGTCTTAATTTAATCTAACTCTAACTCTAACAAAAATAAATTAGTTTTTTATTTTTGCCAAAATATTTAGTTTAATGAGACTTTGATACACTAAAAAGATTATAAAGTATAATAGATTGTTTGTAAAATAGATTGTATAAACTAAAAAGATTGATTGTATTCATTAGTAAGGATACTGCAGAATCTTAAACGATGTTGTAAAACATCTTTTATATTTAAACAAAGTTATTCCTGAAATGTTTAATTTTAATTGTTTTCTTAAAATACCAAATTTTAAATCATTCAGAAGTTAGTAAATTTCATAAATTAGTAAAATCTTTTCCAAATTACTACTAGTAAATTTCGAGAAATAAGATCTTCCGCTAGTACAAATGGTATGAACGTAATTTGTGCAACCATCCTCGTAGCACTATAACAAATAAGATGTTAAAGAATTAAATAACAAAACCGTAAACAAAATATTGTTTAATTGCATATTTGATGTTTCATGGTTAAACCTCCACGCTGGCAGTATTTACCTAATAGAGTAAATTATAAAATTAATATTTCTTATTACTTGTGTCTTGTAAAAATATTTACCCAGTTCGGGACTCGAACCCGGACCTCACGATTGCCGGTCGATTGTTCTTCTAATTGAGCTAACGAGCACTTACTTGAAGACACAAATAGTTTTTAATATGTATTTGTTTCCGTATCTATTAAGATAAGCAACTTATATATCAGGATTTGTTTTGGCCACCTGTTTGCTACCGTCGATCGATTCATTCGTCGTCGGGTACATGGAGCATACTGGATGTTTTTATTTATTTTTTTCCGCTTTGCTGGCGGTCGCATGTTTAATTGAATATTTGATGTTTTGTGGCTAAATCTCCACGCTTGGTGAGTTTTGTGCCTATCTTAATTCGAAGAGCAATTGACCGGCAATCGAGAGGTCTGGGTTCGAGTGCCGGAGGGGGTACAAATTTTTTCGAGACACAAGTAATAAGAAATATTAATTTCATAAGTTGCTCTATAAAACATTGTTTAGTATGTTAATTCACAACATTTTTTTTATTGTTATACAAAATTTTGCTACCATTAAAATGAACGCTCAAAACGAAACACTTCAAAAGCAACCGTATAAACAAAACAATATCTCCTAACATAAATAAAATTTTATAGCGATAATATTCGTTAAGGTTTTTGTTATGAATATGTATTAAGCGTAAAAATTACGTTTAACAGTTTAAGGTTTTGCATCTCGTACACGATACGAATAAAACTATTAAAAATTATGGGCATAATCAAGTGGAATTTGAAAGTTGTAGTACAGTGTAGGTAATATAACGAAACCTAAAATTTTTGATCTCATAAAACCAATGTCATTTTTAATAATAAATGTACACTGCTATGAGAATAAATACTTTGCTAAGATATTTGTCCTAATTTATTTATAAGAAGATTTAGATTTCAAACATAACTTTATATGAATAGCTTTTTATGAATATTCTTTACTTTTGGTAAATATGTATCTGAATTTTGGTCAATATGAAAAAATCATTTTGTGTTTTTATATGTAAAAACATGCATATTACCTCGAACGTTTGCAATTTTTATGAGTTTTTAATTATTAACAATTTGGATTCAGTGATATGTACCACAATGATGAAACCAATGAAGTCGGAATACAGAAAGGCATTAGACAGGGCTGTATGTTGTCACCGCAGGTCTTCCATAGATTGTCTCAAGTTATATTCCAAGGAGCTCTATGGAACAGAAGTGAAGGGGTATAAATTGGATGCGGAAAGCATAAATGATCTATAAAATCTGGTAGAAAGTGTCAACAGAGAAAGTCAAGCAATTAAAATTAATATTAGAAAAACAAATTACATGGACGTATCAAAAAAGCAAATAATAAATGCGCACCTTACTCTTGAAGGGAAAGAAGTAGAACGAGTTAACAAATATAAATACCTAGGTGATACAATCAACTCACAATTGGACCAGAATGAAGAAATTAAAATAAGGATCAGGGTTAGAAAAACCTGAACATTTCAGTTAGATTAAGATTGTTAAGATTAAGATTGAGAAAGATCTGGTCTTTTTTGTTGATTGAAGTAAAGGCTTCAACATTAAATGCTCAGACAACTAAGAGCATCGAGCCATTCGAAATATGGCTCTATCGTCGGATGGTTAATATACCTTGGACAACAAAACTTATAAATGAGGAAGTATTAAACGCTTCGATCACGGAAAAAACTTTTGACCATAATTAACGTTCGAAATACGATATTCTCGAACCTAAGGCACTTACTTCGAAATAAAAGTACGCATTAGAAAGAAGAGATCGTTGCTGAGAAATGTACGATACTAGAGAACAACTAATCCATGCGGTAAGAGATAGAGAAGCTTTCAAATGTGTGTTCGCCAACCTTCGTTAGAAGACGGCATGTAAGAAGAAGAAGATCCTCAGTTTTCCTAAACAAATTAATAAGAAAATATAATTTTGTAAACAATTAGTTAATAAATAAACTTTATAGGTAAACAATTTCATTTAAATCTTTTGTCATTGCTTTAAAATTAAATCAAATGCACAAAACGTGTAAAATGTTTTCAGATTTTATTAACATATTGTGGAGTTATTACAAAAAGTCATTAATTACATTTATCAAACTTTTGCATAGTCAAATTCTAAATTGGCAGGTCTGTTGAAAAAAAATTTTGGAGATCAATTTCTATTATATTTTTATGTTTCCTAATTTATTACAATACTTTATCAAAATCATACTAAAAGTTTCACATTTTACATTGTCTACATTAATCAAATTAAGAATTACTAAAACTGTGCGCACTTAGTGACTTTTTGAGCTTCTTGCTCACTTACTTAATGATATTAAATTTACATTTATTTTAGGGGTTTACCAAAACTAATTTTTATTTTACTTCAAAGCTAGTACATACTAAAATTTTAGACAAAATAATAATTAAATGCCTAAAACAATTAAAATTAGTTTCTCTTCAAGTAAAATTAGTTGAACATATTGGGGGAATAGATATCGTTGCAATGTCACAACCAGAAATTAATTATAATAGTTGTTTAAGCAGGTAATCA
>WYDF02032848.1:0-26095 GCA_009867245.2 Adranes taylori
GCGAGGCCCTCTGCTCGCGAATGAAGACAGATTTTTAAAATCGCGAGGCCCCTCAAACCGCGAGGCCGTGGGCTGTGACCCACGTCGCCCACGCCTTACGCCGCCTCTGTCCTTAGATCTTTGAAGTCATTGATATAGATTATGTATAGTATAGGCCCTAGAACACTTTCTTGGGGAACTCCAAAATTTGTTGATTTGAATGAGCTGATGGTGTTACTTATTTTCGTGCTTTGTGTTCAATTTTGTAGATAGCTTTCGAATAGTTTCTAAGCTGCTCCTCAGATTCCTATTTTTTCTAATTTTTTTAACAGTATTTTTTTGGATATTGTGTCGAATCCCTTTTGTAAATCTATGAAGAAACCTGTCATTATATTGTTTTCATCTAGTGCGGTGTAGATATCTTCTAACAAGTTATTTACTGCAAATGTCGTATATTTACTGCACTATTTTTGTGGAATCCGTATTGATGTTTAGCGATAAAGTTGTTCTTCTTTAGGTATTATATTAGTCTCAGTGCAATTATTTTTTAGAATATTTTGGTTAGCGTGGATAGATCAATTGGTCTATAGTTACTTACTACTGTTTTTTCACTTCCTTTGTAAATAGGAATTATGATTGTGTCCTTTAGTCTTCTCGGGTAAATGCCATTTTCTATTGAATTGTTTATCAGTTTTATTAGTGTTGGTGATATTTCTTTAATTCTTATTATTAATTTAATTCTTACTTTTTCCTCCTTGCTTTTTTGTTTCTGCGTCCAGTTTTTGCATTCCGCGTAGCTCTCTTGTTCTCATTTCCCTGTTCGTTGTCCTTGATGTAATTTTGGTCTTGTACTATTAATTTTGTATTGTCAATATTTATACTGCAATTTTCTTTTGATTGCTATTCATAATTAATATTTTTCTTTTTCCTTGCCACTTTGTCCTCATATATTTTACAATGTCTGCTCCTTGCGGGATGGTTCACATCAACTTAGGTTTACGTACTCATACGTTTTATCTCTTTCACTACAGTAACCAAAGTAGCCATATTTGTAACCGCACTGTTTTCCTATATGATTATAATTAAAATTTATTAATCTTTAATATCTTATTGATCCTAAAATAATATCCCTTAATATTTGTGATTACTTTTTAGAAGTGTTTTTCTTGTTAATATTATTACATTCCTTTTGACTTTTTATAAACCTCGTGGTTCTATACTGTTTTTTTATCTTTTATAAACTTGTGTATCAGAAATGCTTTTTCATATTTATGACTTTTCATTTCATTAAATCGGAACTATCATTTTTATGTGAAAACGTGCTTCATAAAATAATTTTTTATAATAATTTTTATAGATCCGGAATGAATTTGGCATTAACGGTTTGCGCAAGCGCCGTGTTCTAGATTTTATTTTCGGAAGCGAATAATAATGGTTAAAGTATGTCCAGACCATCAAAACTTGTTATTTCAAATACTTTTTTTTTAAAGACTGTTGTGATTGTTTTTATGTAGTTTTTTAGTCGGTCATAGGCCTAATATGGCGATAGAGTGCAGGTGATTAAATTCATAAGATGAGAAATTTGGAACTACATAGAGAAATACTGTACATATTAAGTACTAATAAGTAAAGTGAAACGTAAAATTTAATGTTCATCAAATTAATTTCGGTTTTTGATAAATTTTGTTTTAACCAGGCTAAGGTAGTTTATTATATGTTTAATTTTGATCTTCAACGATTGTTTCGCGTCGGGAGTTAAGTACAAGGTTTGACAGATAATAATGGGAAAGGGACTATGCCCAATATCAATAATAGAGAAGAAGAAGAAGAAGAAAATGAATAATAGGAAAATAAATAAAAGCTTTTTACATTTATTTTGAATTAAAAGTTGGGAAAGTGTGAGCTGAAAATACCTCTAAATTAAAGCTTAACTGTTTTTCATAAAATGTCTAATTTAAAATCATCTACATTTACAATTGAAGATATGCCAGATGAAATCTTGGAATTTATTATTGGATTTTTACCACCATATAAAGATTTTAATGATTGTAAATTAGTTTCCAAAAGATGGAGAAGATGTGTCCAAAGTAAGAAACTGCCTACTCATGAGCTATAAATACATGTCTTTGTTTTAATATCTCGATGTTGTTTACAGATGTAATACATTTAAAAAAACGTAACATAGAAAGGGCAATAGCTAATTTTGATTTGTCATGGAAAACTATTACACCCATAGCTATGGCACCCACTATTTCTAAACGTTATTCACATGCTGCTGTAGTTTATGACAATTCAATGTACGTGTTTGGTGGATGTACCTGTTCGATGACAACTTTTAATGATTTATGGAGATTAGATTTATCTAAGAGACAATGGGTGAGACCTCTTACAATAGGTACATATCCATCCCCAAAGGCTTGCAGTACGATGGTTTGTTACAAGGATTCTTTAGGTAAGTAAATATGATTTATCAATAAATTATTTTTTAAATTAAGTTTATGGTCTTTCTTGCTACTAAAGAATATTATTTTTATTTGTTACTGGTTTTATCTTATTTAAGGAAAAATAAAATTAATAACGTTCAGGTAGGAGGTATTTTTATTTTCAGCTAATTTATTATGAATTTTAAGTCTGTCCCAACAGCTTATTGTACCTTAAAACACTAAAATTCATGTGTTTACTGTTAAACATTCACTGGTTTAATGCAGCCCCCATTAACTTTATAATTATAAATTACTATTATGATTCTCCGATAATATAATTTGCTAAGATTTGTCTATATGATTGAAATCTCTAGAAACTAACTGTGTCGCATAAAGGTGTCGTAGCAAGAAATATTGAATACCATCAGTAAACGCTAAAAATTTTTAGAATAGCTAAAACTATTTCAACTCATAATGAATCCATTGAAAAATTAAAATACTCCGTTTCATTTACAAATATCCTTCTAAAGGAGTGACTTGAATGCTTCATAATTTTAGGGAATCTCGTCCATTGATACAATCAACGATGCTTTCTAACTAGGCATAGTTCTTTCACTGTTGAAATCCACGTGACTGAAAATTTATTCGCTGTTGAGCAAAAAAATGGGAATTGGATATTGCTTGTACAATACTACACTTGTGTAGTACATGTCATAAAAATAAAATATTGTACTTGTACAAAGCATCTTAAAATCCACTAGGATAAAAATAATAAAGTATGTATACTGATGTACAGAAATTAGGTGCATTTGTGTTCTATAAAATAAATTAATAAATTATTTGAGTTGTAATAAAAAAAACTGAGGTATTGTGGGTTTAAAGTTTGATAACTTACAAAAAAGATTCTGCGATACAAAACTTTAGTTTTAAAGTAATGGTTGAAATCCCGAGTGGGGTTATTTTTTTCAAAGAAGCAAATGATTATATTAGTTTCAGCCATTACATTCATTACACTGAGTGACCCATAACTCATGAAAACACCTCATTTATTTATCATCATGTTATGCGACTGAAGACATGAAAACAGAAATTAATATTAAATAGTAAGAAAATAGTACTAATAGTGACACCTACCTGAGGACACAAAACCATGTGTTGAAGGTAATGCAGATACCACATATACTTGTTTATATTGTTACATATCGCAATTTAACAATGCATATGTGTAACACATAGAATTATTTGTTCTTTGAAATCACCACCCCGCTAGTTTAGTGGTCTAAATACCTGACCGGAAATCGGGAGACTTGGGTTCAATTCCCGAGTGGGGTTATTTTTTCAAAGACAAATGATTATATTAATTTCAATCATTACATTCATTACACTCAGTGATCCATAACTCAGCAAAATACCTCATTTGTTTAGTTTTAAACTCATATACAGTATGACCCATTTCAAATGGAAGCACCTCAGTCGATTCCAAATGCTCTATTGCATCAAATTTTGTTCCGCGTTTTTTATTTTATTTTCTTACACCCCTGGAATCATAATTTGCATATTAAGAAAGAACAGAACAGATTTATAATTTAAAAATTTTGTTTTCATTGTTCAGTGGTTTTCGGAGGTTGGACTTATCCACCAGCATATCCACTCCATCAAACATGGTATTTATTTAATGAACTCAATGTCTATCACATTCCAACCAATCAGTGGACTTCTATGCATACCCCGGTTGATGAAACGCCGCCTCCAACAGCTGGTCATTCCGTGTCGGTCGTCAAAAACTGGATGATTATGTTCGGTGGATTGCATAAACCATACGATGTAGTACATTCGACGCGTACAAATGATATATGGAAACTGAATATGGACACATGGCAGTGGTTCAAACAAAAGGCCATTGGTATGTTTCTTTTCAGATTATTCATGCTTAGGATGCGTACTTACATTTCTCAAACGTTTCAATTTAAGGCGTGTAATACATCGCTTTATGAGAAACAGTAGTTTATTTGTATTCTTGTTTTTTAGGTTTATCCTTCTTTTTAAGGAGATTTAAGAATTCCCCATGCTAGCTTATCAATAGCAGGTGCTTCTGTAGCATGGGCTGATTGTTGGCCTCGCCTCGAGGGGAGATGATACCAACTAAACTCTTTCCTCCGTAACTCTACCAGACATCCCGTGAACATTCCTTCCGAATGCCTGGAGGGGCGTTCCTGCTGCTACTAAACTGTTTGCCTCTTTTAGCTATCCACCTAATTTGTTGCAGGGTTCTATTAGTCTTCATTTAGTAGGTAGATCTCTTTCTCTCTATTTCGTCTTTCGTCAAGATCACATGTCGCGCAAATCTTTTCATTGCATCCTAATTATTTTCTATTTCAAAGATTCACCGAATTATGACGTTTTTAAAAACTCGCCAAGTTTCATTTCTCTCGTTTCACCAGACTTTGTAGTCAAATAACATATGTTGCACATCGTCATCGGTTACCTTGCACTGACACATGTAGCTGAATTTCTTTGATATATGCTAAAATAGTCATCTGATGTTAAGATATGGTGCCCCGAGGACTCCATTCCTCCTGCCATGATTCTAGGGGTTCCTGATTTATGTTCGACTGGGCGTTTGTTAAGGAAAAGGCCCTCTCCTTAACTTGTAGATGAAGAAGTCCCACCGCTGCTAACACTTGAAGCGTTCAATACCATCTGTTTGGTACTGGTGACCAATTTTAGGAATTTATTATGGAGATTAGATTTTTATTATGGAGATAGGAATTTTTTATGGAGAATTTATTAAGGATGTAAGACTCTGTGCTTTCATTAACAAATGTTTCACTATTTGCAGTTGGGTGCCATTTAACCAGCCCCGTGCCGCATAGAGAACACTGGAGTTCACTACTGAGCAAAGCAGTTTTCTTCTGCTTTCTCATAGTTCTGCCATTATTGGCATCAATCGGGATAGTATTGACGATATATTGGCTGCTTTTTCAGTCGGATTTTAGAAATTAGCACCTATCTATTTAAAAATCTGTCTTACTCCAAACAGTAAACACTACTTACTTTCTTCATTTAAATAATAACTGCTTTATATAAGAAGTAGCTGCTATTCTCAAGTAACATACGTTTCCTGCTGGACTCGTCGTTGATGCTGATCGTGATAACTGCTTAGCAAAAGCAGTTATTTTAATCACAGTTTTATATATATATATATATATATATATATATATATATAACTGTTATGAAAAAATAACAGTTTAGGCTATCTCTACTTTAAATGCCTTCAATATAGTTTCCCAGTCTACCGTGTTAAAAGCGTTTTGGATATCTATCATTAACAAAGCGTCTTGTATACTTTGTCCCATTTCTAGCCCTTTGCGCAATATTTTAATTCATCTACAGTTGAGCACCTTTTTCTAAATCCGTACTGAGACTGATGGAGTTCTTCCGCCTTTTCTATGTAATTTTTCAAATTTTATGGTATCATTCGCTCCAGAATGATTTCATTATCTTTATTGTTGTACTATTTCCAAATTTGTATGTATTTTCTGAGAATCTCTTCCCAAATTCCAACTTTTTTGTGATATCTTTGGTTTGAAAAATATTTAATATTTTCAGGACAAGAAAAACCAATTGAACGATACGGACAATTTCAGGCGGTTTTGAATGATGAAAACATTTTGATGATGGGTGGTTCTGGAGGACCCTCCATTTATTATACGGACGCATGGATCCTAAATATGATCGGCGATGTATGGAAATGGATCAAATTAAATGTACGAAATCTTTGTGATGCACCGCCAAGTATGTGGTGTAATCCTGGCTGCAAGGTAGTTTAATTCATTGAAATTATTTATAAGAGATTTTTAAATTGTTTTTGATTATAGGTTGGCGATAAAATTGTTGTATTAAGTAAAAGTAAACTCGCTACAACTCCACCCTTAATGTTTATTTCCAAAGGGGTATGGATACCTCCAGTTCAAAGAAATAATATAACAAACGAGGGAGAAATCAATGAGATGAATCAGAAACGAATTGATGCGGCCGAAAGGTGCATTGATTTTATATAAATAATACTCATTTATTGTTGTTTAAGAATTATTTCAGCAAATCTGGTTATTATTTAATTTATTTTAGGCAGGTGGATGTAGATGAAAATGTAAATGGTAGACGTGGTACATTAAAAGGTGTAAAAAGAAACAATGAATGTCCTGAAAAACCGCCTTCGAAACCTTTTAATTTAAATGTTGATGTAAGTGTAAAATTTTTTGGAAGTCTTGACCAATTTATTTTTGTTTTGTAAATCCCATACATTTTTTTGAAATACATTTGTCTTGGCTGTTATTTTTGGCATTTCAAGTAATAAAATCCATTTCAGGTGATAAAATCCAATTACTATATGGATAACCAACTTATATAATCAATGTTTTGATCCACTCCTCTAATTACAAACTGATATGATTCGGAAGCTTCGTAATGACATTTCTCCTTTATGTTTTTTTTTTTTAGATTTTCCAGACTTCACACAATTTTATATCAATTGTCTGATTCGAACGCTCCACGTAGTTAGCCGTTAGAAGCTTTACTAATTTTACTGTGAGCAAATTAATACTAGATCAAAGTAGGAAATGCTTAATACCGGGTATCTTATACGTTTTTTTTTAAATCGTATCGGTCCAACCTCTGCACACTATCATTCCTGATGAACAACTCGGTTTCAGAACATCCCGATCTGCGTTTCAAATTCTAAATAAATCAATTCCCTTTATGAACAACAGCTAGTGTTTCTTGTCAAATTTTCCGACTTGTGACTTTATTTCGTGCGTTGATCTGATTTGGAGGTTCTAGAAAGTCAGTTAGCTTCCTACTAAGTTACTTGATTATTAAAAGATTTGAGTTTCAGTTTCCTGTTAACCTCCTTTTTCTTAGTCCTAACGTATTGGGAGATGCGTGGTGGCTACATCTAAGGCACCTCAGCTTGTTGAGCAGCCTTCGTCACCTCTCTCCACCTATTCCGGTGCTCGGCGAGCCTTGTTGTTCGTCCTAACCTTTTGTTGATCAACTGTTCGACCAATTCAATCCAGCGTGTTGGTGATCTATCGCGACGTCATCTACCCTGAACCACCAAACTTTCCTTGTGCTTGCTACTAGATATGTGATCTAAAAATAACAGAATCTTCCCGAAACTTTGAGAGTCGATGCTGTGGTTTGATGTCGGCGGGAATGGACTGGTTTGTCCTATGTGCCGTCCATAATACGTCATCACGGGGAACACTAGTATATTTACTAAGTTAGATTCAGCCTTTCTCTATCGACGATCATTATTTTGGTTTTTTGTTTTGGAGTTTATGTATAAACCGTATTCAGCGCTTTTCTGTTCTAATCTCAAATTCATCCCTGTTGGCCGCAGTTGGCATAAGTGCAGTGTCGTCCGCGAAACGCAACTTGGACATTTTATTTTCTTCTACCGATATACCTCCATTCCAAGCTTCTTAAGACGTACAACATTATATACTCGCTGTAGATGTTGAACAGTAAAGCAGATATGACACATCCTTGGCGAACTCCTTTCCTAATTTTATATTTGCATGCTAAGTTGTTATCAATCTTGCCGATGGAGTGGCATGCGTCATACAGGTTCTTCAAGACATGCCTTAGCAGACCCATTACAAGCAGTATGTTCCACAGCCGATGAAGCAGATATACAGGTGCTGGAATTTTCGTTGTGCTGGAATAAGTGCAATCAGACGGAAGTTATTGCAGTACCATAGAGATCTGATCTAGTTTCTAGACAGTAGCTATTGCTTTTTGGTAGTGCTGTCATAGCTAGTGTTCCTTTTCGATATTTTCTACATTTTTTATTCAAGTTCACGTGGTAGTCTAATTTAGAAGTTTTACAAAGCCAGCCTCCTACATTTCACCACGTTTGGGCTTATCAAATTATTCGAATCCAATTCTGCTCGCTGTATCCAGAGAACAAACATTTTCTTGTGGTTTCAACAATAGGATCCTCATTTCTGATAGTAATTTATGTTTAGAACGTCTGCAAATCTTTTCTTCAAATTCCAGGTTTGATTTCTTCACACTAGCTACTGCTTCGTGTGTTTCTCTTGATATTTTGTGCAGCTTTGAATCTATTTGGTATGCTGGTCTAATTTGAAAGCTTCGCAAAGTCAACCTCTAACATTTCATAACATTTGGGCTTACCAAATATTCCAGTCGAATTTGTGCATGCTACAGCCAGATAAGAAATATTTTATTTACAGTCGCGACAATAGAAGTGTCTTTCGTGATTACTAATTTGCTTTAAGTATATCTTCTTTTAAAATTCCGTTATTTCTATCTGATTTCTGTCCCCATATTCCACAAGGTTTAGGTTTATTCCAGTCTAACTTCCATTAAACCCAGATACTAGGGCGTCATTCATGATAACCTATTTGATTTTGGAATATTTGGATGTCTTCTTTTCAATTTGGAAATTATTCCTCTTACCAGATTATTCTATTTTCTGAACGCTATAGAAAAGTAGGGAACATTTTATCTACAGTAACTATCAATAGGAGGCGACATTTCTGATAACCAATTTAGTTCCACAGCAATCCAAGCAGATTCGATCCGTTTTTTATATAATAGTTTTATTTTTTTCGATATTTTCCACATTTTATTCAATTTGGTGCGTTGGTATTCAATATGGAAGCTCGTTAAAGTCAACCTTGTACATTCCGCATCAAATCATTCCACCCCAACTTCTGCATGCTGCATGCTTAAAGTAAGAAATTTTTACCTGGAGTCGCGACAGTGGAAGCGTCATTCCTGATAACCAATTAGGTTTCAGAGCATATTGATTTTCTCCTTAGGTGCCAAATAGACCTAATCCTCTTTTTGTAGAATATATATTGGGCCCTGATACTTTTTCTTAACATTTTTAAATCAATTTGGGCGTTCTAGTCTGATATAGAAGCTCAGAATGGAAAACGCCGAAATTCTTTAAAATGTTCTGTTCCTTCAATTCGTCTGCGGTTTTATGATGTTACATTTTTCTATCCATTGCAATTTATTATTTGATTTATTTTTCTTTTCGACTGTTTCATCCCAATTACTTGAAAAATATGTTTATAACTACGTATTCGAATTAAAGCTAATATACTTTTGGAGAGTTTCAAAATGTTTTTTTTGTGTAAATTTTCTCATTAGCCTCTTCATGATGGACCACGATTAGCTGCATTTAGCACCAATCACAGCATACCACCCGTATTTGCCATTGCCGAATTGCGGCGCCAGAAGCGCAACGAAAACATACGTCGCGCCGAAGAGCGTTTAAAAAAATTAAGTCAACAACAATCGCCGCGTGCAACATCCGATAAGAATAATAATGGAGGAGCCTCAACATCGAAAAAACCGTTACCAAAAAAACCTAATGCGCCCATAACTAATGCTTCATGGGTACCCAAATTGCATCGCAACGTACTTTCCATGTACGTATTAGATATATCTAATGCGTTGAATGATACAGAACCACATGTAAGTTGGCTACCGATTAAAGACGGGGGCGTGAAGAGTGAAGGACCAGAGGAAACAGTTTTATATAGTTTAGTTGAGGGTAATTCCGAATTAATCATGTTTGGTGGTATCCATAAAGAGGCAACATCACTCGCGTGTACAACAAATATTAGTAATCAAGTTTCTAATTCATTGCATTTTATTAGCGCCCCGAGATATGTGATTTAAATTTTAATAAATTACTACTAATAAGAACTTTACTCACGAATTTATAATTAATACTGTTTTTTTCTAATTTCAAAATCTAATTTTAGTTTTACTTTTTCATTCTAATTTTTTATACAACCAATGAAAAGAATGCCATATTATATAATAAATATATAGAAATTAGATTTTAAAGATTACACAAAAAATTGTTTTATTTCCGTTTTATTCGTCAATTAGGTATAAAAGTTTTTAAAAATATTATTTAATAAAACGTTGAGTGAACATTCGTCCGTACAAGGTCAATATTATAGACGATAGAAAATTGAAAGCGCCCCTAATACGTGTCAAAAATATTTGTCAATATTATGCCAAAGCCAGATGTAGCAGTCAATTGGAGTGAATGTGAATCTGACATTAACCTAATTGTTTTTGGAGATCGAACTCGAGAAGAATACATGGAAAAGAGGGTCAAGAGCAGGTTGGAAAAGCATTTGAGTCACGGTGAAATGGGGAACTATTCAGAGAACTCTATTGTAATAATTTGTTATTTGCTGAACTCAAACTGTTTCGTTTCTTAGTACTTTTACCACGAATACGAAAATACTTTGCATAATGTACAGGTATGAACGCGTGACAACTGGGATGGGTCCCTCATTTATGAGGTTCATTATTCATTCATTCAGCGACTCATTATTTATAAGGAGTTCCTCCTCTTTTTTATAGAGGATTTCGTCCTTTTCTTTTCAAAAGAGGAATTCCTCTATTTTTTGGTAGAGGCGTTTCTTTTTTTTTTTTTTGTAACAAAGGAGTTTCCCTTTTTCTTTTCAAAAGAGGAATTCCTCTTTTTTTCAATAGAGGCGTTTCTCTTTTTTTGTAACTGAGGAGTTTACCTTTTTCTTTTCAAGAGGAGGTCCTCTTTTCAAAAGAGGAAAGTAAACTCAATAATATTTGTGTACAGCGTAAGACCTCATTTGATGCACATTGCACGCACCAGTCGCAGCGTCGTCCATAAGAAAAAGAGGACTTGTTTTGTATAATGTATCGGCTTTGGCTGTCATGCCAGTGATGGCTTCCTCATTTAAATAAGAGCTATTCCATTTGAGGTCACATCTTGATAAAATCAAGGAGTTACTCTTTTTTCAAGTATGAAGACTCATTATATTATGTGAAGAGTTTCTAAATTTGCCTATTCTTTATTTATTGTAAAAAGAACAAACAAGGAACGTCATCAACCACCCATTTACTTAATGCTTGCAACTATATTCAATTAACACGAACGGCACAGCGGCATTATACAAAGCAAGCTCTACTCTTCTTGGCCGGCGCTGCAACCGAAGTGGTTGATAAGTAGTGCACAAATATTATCATCAACGAGTAAACTCATAAAATAATAAAACCGTTTCATGGGTACTTCTTTTGAAAAAATAAGGAATTCACCTTTGGAAAAAGAGGAACTTCTCTTTTGAAAAAAAACTCATAAATAAAGATTTCACAATTGAGGGACCCATCACCATCAATAAATCGATTCTATTTCTTCCCACCTCATATCAGTTACCTCTTTTGAGGCTCTAAAAAGAGGTACTCCTTCATTTTAAAACGAGTTGTTACCCATCACTAGACTGACGACTAGCCACTTCACACCACGATTTGTTAAAGGATTTTTGATACAAGTACCCCTTATACCAGTATTTCCCAATAGGTGTGTCGCGAACGGTTTCTGTGTCGCAAAATTTCGAAAAAAATGTATTTAATTAATCGTGAATAATAACAATTGCTAAGGAACAAACCCATGCTTTTTACACGGAGAAGAATTGGTAACGAACTTTATTGCCGGTAACATTCCTTGGAAATAACCATATTTTTTACAGAAACTTCCATATTGTACTGAAGGCAATTTTACCGAATTCGTCAGTTTTGCCGTTACAGAATTTTTCTGGACCGAATTCGTATAGTAGCTTTGCTAGGTTATCTTAATTTTTTGCGATGAGCACGGCGTCATCTGAGTAGCATACGACATAGATTATTGTAGAATACATCGCTTTCCTATTTTGCTTTACTGATGTTTGGTGCATAAACAGATATAATATTATCCACAGTGATAATATTATTGACATACTTAGTTTTGGTGATGACAAAATTCTTATGTACTAGAATTTGCACACCGGCGTGGGCTCTCGTCGCCATCTTAACACCACTGTAGAACAATATATAATTTCCTCTCATCGTTGATCGCTTCCCTTTACAGTTAGTTTCACTTAATGAACATAAGCTGATGTTGTGCTCTTCCATTTCCATGATCAATTCTTGTTCTTTGTTGCACCTTCAGCGAATTGTTTTATAGATTTAACGAAACAAAATACCTTCCGCGAAGTGATAATTTGAGTTTTGGAAATGGAAAACAGACGGACAAGACCATATCAGATATACGGTGGTTGATCAAATTCGTTGCAATTTTTGCCAAAAATTCTGCCTTGTTAGTCACAATTAACGATATATGCAAGGATGCGTAATCCATGAATTGTTCTTCGAGAAAAAGGTGAGCATTTACAGAATCTTCATTGACTGCAAAACAAACGCTGCAATCAAATCTGAGTAGAATCAAGTCTATGCACTAATCCGACTAACATAGTGCAGAGTCCACTTCTTTCACACTCAATTATCGAGAAAGCAGGAAATTCTTCTAGAAATTTTAAGTATTAACTGAAACTGGTTTCAAGTGCCACTTCTTCTTTCAAGAATAGGTTCTGACAAACATCAAGTCCTTCCTGCAGAATATTACAAGTAGTCAGACCAATTCTGCCAATATCCTATAACCCTAGCAAGGTCTTTGATGTCTTATGAAACGGGCAAAAGCAACGACCCCGGCAGCGACAATCTTATAGATCAAATTCTCAGCAAATTGCACACAAACTTGTTATCACTAAGGTTTAAAAGTCTCCAAAATGCTTTGCATAAATATATACATATTTTATCACATTAAAGTGCATAATTATACGGGCTTGATGATAATTTTAGATAAAATAAAATAAATAAATTTATTGTATTCAGTTACTCTTACAATTCAATCACTATCTTCGTCATTTCTCTTATTAGTATTAATCTTTAAACTACCAAAAACGCCGCTGGGAATATCTTGTTTCGTCACTGGCAAATCAATGTCAACATTATTCTCTCGATTTTCTTCATCTTCATTCACCTCATCGTCACTCCCAATATCAATCTCTTCCGGATTAACAACCCTATCATCTTGCTTACTCCCACTCTCGCGATTTCCACCCTGTGTTTCACCCCGTACGAACATAATATTGCCCGGTTTCGATCCTATTACAGATGCATTTGTCTTTAAGTCAGCTGTAGCATGCGCTTCCAAGATACGCATATCGTCTTTTGCGCCGGTTGCAAGATCGGAAACTGTTATTGATGCAGAGCCAGTAGAGGATGACATCATTTGGGCGGACATCATATTCACCTGTAAAAATTGAAATTAAATGAGCATTCAAACATTCAACAGCTGTAGCTTGTTACTGAGGTAAAAATAATAAATAACTGAGTGAGTCAAGCGTTACTTTGAGTAATCCATGATTGATCAAATTGACAAATATTTACTTTGTTATTTAGCACTTATATATCAATGGCTCATAAATATTTCGATATTTTATAAGACAGTTTAAATCACACTGGGTACCGTTTCGAGATTCACAAACCTACTACAAGCTTTCTTTAAGCAGAAGTAGTGCGAGTTGTATAAAAGAATGTTATAGGCTGCAAACGATATTGTAAGGTTATAGGTTGCAATTATTAGATTGCAAAACAGATTATGAACAGTACAGATCTATGAAATGAACAGTACAAGAATCAAAGACAAAAGTAAAGGAACATGTACAACTTTATAAAGTATCGGCTAAGGCCGCTGTTTTCGGATTTTCAGTGTCGAGAGATTGTTCGGCGGTAATTGGGGTTGTTTGATGAACCATATGATTGTTTTATATGGGAATTGAAGCAGTATGCATAGTGATGCTTAACATGCTTGAATGAGAAACGAGCCTTGAGGCCTTTTTGAAGATTATCTACATAGTTTTTGAGAACATCTAGTTTTGGTACCTCGTTTGATTCTTTAGTCATTCCTTAATGTTGGGGATTTACTTAATGGTCGAGATTGGTAAAACATTCGCTTGTAGGTGTGTGGCAGAGTTGCGGGTGGGATTCTAATTCAATGTTTATGGAGGTGTATAGAAGGGAAGTTGCAGCGTTTATTTAGTTTGCGTTCATATAATATTTTTACGTATAAAGGGGGATGTGCCAGGCTCTTTTTTAGCGATTGGGGTTCTCTCATTTTGTGGTTGGAGAAGAGGTGGCTGTTTTGTGGTTTGATTGTTGATCTTCCTCGACTGATGTATGATGTGTTCGCGCACTTGTGTATGTGTTTGTCATTTCATAAACATTTGTGGGAGGGATGTTGAATGGTGAATCTTGATCCAATAGAACAATGGCCAGATTGTAACCCTAGATTCAACTCAGTTGGTGTCAAAAAGCATAATTACATTCCACCTAATATTCTATAAGTGGCAAATAACAAAGCAAATATTCTTCCAATTGATCAGAAAAATTATAAATTAGGTTACGAATCTATCCCGCCGTATGGACCCTTCAGTTCCCTCCCGTTAAATGAACCTGCCCAAATCAGATTTTTCAATTCAGATAATATTTTTAAGTAGGATTACCGATGAGTACGCACTGTGACAGACTCCTGCAAGTAACCGACTCCGATTGTGTTCCCTATAATGTACATTTTCTTTTATTTTAGTTTTCAATGGAATAATATTTCTTATGAGTTATAGCGTTGGCACCTAAATACAATTCGTTGAAGTTTTACTCAAAACACTCTCTCAATTATTCTATTCATTTCATCTCTATTCATTCGCCATTCATATAATATCATTAGCGTCAGCGATCACACTTTCTCTCTACCTAACAAATACCTACATCATGTCCCTTCCTCGTCACCTCTTCCAAATCAGCCATATAAAAATTAAATAAATTCGCGCAGGAATCCCTGTTTAATTGGAACCATCTAAACACATGCTTACCAACTCAGATCACTGATCCTTCATACATTCTTTTTATCATCCCCCTTATTTTCGCCGATAATCCTACTTCTTACAATTGATCCCATAATCTCACCCTTCCAAGTTATCAAACGCAGATTTTAGATAAATGAACAGCAGATGTAACTTCCTTACTCTGCTTATATTCTGGTTTATTATGTAATTTCAAGTTACCTGTTCCTCCTGTTCCTCTTTCCTTCAAAAATCCAGTTTGAGTATCTGACAGTACTCTATTTCTTTTCATTTCTTCCTCCAGCATCTTGTTTATAACCCTCGCAAATATTCTGTATGTACCATTATTCCGTTCATCACTCTTGTCATCGCTTGTATCCTTTCCTAAGGAACTTCCATATGTCCCCGTCCCTCTTGATACTAATACTACTATTTTTTCTCCTCTTCTGTCCATAATCTTTTTGTCTCTTCATACTCTTTCCATGTTTTCCCCATTCCTCACTAACCTTAGCGTGTTTCTCACACATCTTTTTATAACCACGTATCATTATATATCACATTTTCCTTTTTGCATTGGCTTTTCTTTCCTCTGTTTCACACGTAATTTTTTTAACTTCCTCTATTATACAGTTTATTCCCTCTATATATCTTCTATCGCTATTCCCTCCATTTTTCCCAAACCATCTCCTTGCTCAATTTCGTGAATCTCAACCGTTCCCTATCATTACATATAGAAACGTGTCCCCTCGCAGCATCATCAACACTGTCGCTATTTATCTTCTCCTTCAAATCCTTTATTTCCCATTTAGTCTCCAACAGAAAACGGTCAGACCCACATCTGGTCCCAACTTTCATGCTTATAGTCCTATCGTTCGCTCTGTCATACATCAATAAGTAGTCAATTACGGATTTTCGTTCTTTTCCCTTGTATGTTAATTCTCGTATGTTGTATGTTAAGTCCCTTGTAGGTTAATCCCCTCTTCATACGTCTCCTTCTGCCCATATTTATAATTTTGTCCTTAGACCTTCTTCCCATGAATTCATCGTCGATGTCGACCATGCCTGCCTTATGCTCTCCAATCCTCTCATTAAAATCTCCCATTATAGTTATCATATTGGCGCGAGGCAATATATGCTCGCTCTATTTTAGTTTAATGATAGAAAGTTTATACATTTGATACTTATAAATAATGTAAATTATTCGGGATGGTTAGATTTTATGAAAGGTTTATCATTTAAACATGTTGTATGCTAGTTGTAAACAAGGCAAATGGTAGTTAACATTTAGAGTTTCATTCAATACAGATGTGAAAATTTTGGGTTTATGTTGGTCAAATAAAAAGTTATGGGATTTCAAATTATATAAATTATTTTAAACGGATTTTACGTTAGGTTTTATAGTCGGTGTCACTATAATAGAATAGGTAAGACACCTCAAATAGAATTAGCAGAAATTTACAAGAAAAACCATGCCTATCAAATATTCGGGACAAAAATTTTGCAAACAATTGTCTGAAAGTAAGAATTTCCAACAATTAGCTGAAAAACATGGCCTTTTCTAGTAAATATCTCAAATTCGACTAAAATATCTTGTCTATTGCATTATAATTGAATTGAATAGATCTTTATTGTTATTTTCTTTTTACCTGTGTATTGTACATAGCCTGTATGCTTCGTTTTATTCTCAACATTTCTCTCATAGTGTCCTCGTTACCGTGCCGCACTTCAAATTCTTTCCACACTTGCCAGAAATCAGATGTTACGCGCGGATCGCAAATTTGACTGCAATGCGCATATATTGCTCGCGCCCTATCGATTTCACCCAATTTAGTTTCCATCTCAGCAAACCTAAAAATATACTAATATATATACTTATGGATGCCATTTTACAGAAACTTATATAGTCTGTTTGATTTTAGCTGTCACAGCAAATATCTCGGATATTATTAAAGGTACGACAAAATGTTCTAGAAGCAAATTTGTTCTACATTTAATTTTCTGTTACCTACCATAGCGAAAAAAAAAACTGTTAAATCTAATCCATTTGATATCCTTCTCCTTGTGTATTTTAACGCCGGCATATTCCCGCTTCAAAAGCCCATTACCGACTTTTTATTTTAGAAGAGTAGGAAAACTTATAGGAACAACGGAATTGATGAACGTTGGCTAAAAACATTCGCAACCAAGTTATATTTTGATCGCAGATTGCTTAAGAAAATTAACAATACATAAACAAATTTCTTTCGTTGTTAATGCTAGTATTGTTCTCATACTAAAGGGAGTTTTTATATTAAGTTGAATTAATGAATTATAAAAATTTTTGATATTAGTGACATTCAAGGAAAATATGATTGAGGTCACGAAATTGACCACAAGAACAAAAAGGATCATTCTTAACCCCAATTCAGAAGAGATCAGCTGGGAAACACCCATGAGCCAATCTCAGTCGAATGAAGGTAGAAATAATTTTTCTAGAAGTTATATCAAAATTGAAAAACCATGGAGAATTTTGAACCACCCACTGGAATGATATTAAAATAATTTCGTCCAGAACTAATCGTTAAATCAGAATAATCGATTTGTCAAAGGGATAATAATTCTTTTTTAAACCATGGAATGAGGACCGAGTAGTGAGATTTCACAGATGTAACAGATTGATCATGAGCTCCCTTTGCAAGCATATCCGCTGTTTCATTACCTGAGATCCCGAAATGCCCCTGAACCCATCAGAATTTGATAATTATTAATTATCCAGGACTCTGGATAATTTTATAATTATCCAGGGCGCATGCAACCCTCTGTCTAATCGCATTAAATGTCCGGAAGGAATTATTCTTGAAGCTAGATTATCCAATCTGGTTCAAACGCTCAAAGAATCACAGAAAATAACCGAAAGGTAATATCTCATTAGCATGATTCAATTCGACACACTTTAGCGAAACTAAAGCTTTTGCATAAAAAATATTGCATATATTAGGAAGTTTCATCGAGAACTTCAAATCCGTATTTCGACAGAAAATACGCAATTGACATGAAGGGAGAATATTATTGAATACCACCTACCCCTTAATTTAATAAGATGTTCGAAAGCCTTATCTGATAAGGCATTTAATAAATATTTGCCCTGTTACAGGAGAGGCTGATTTAACTTATCGTATAATATATCAGGCCTAGACTGATAACTTTTATACTCTTCAAACTCAGTTACTAGTTTGTTTTCTGTTGTTTTTCTACTCTTGTAGGATAGCAATTTTATTCTCAAGTTCATATAGTTTACTTGCGCTGTTGTGACCTCTTGCAATGAAATATCGTGAGAGTTG
This sequence comes from Adranes taylori, assembly GCA_009867245.2. NCBI lineage: Eukaryota > Metazoa > Arthropoda > Insecta > Coleoptera > Staphylinidae > Adranes > Adranes taylori. The sequence goes on from WYDF02032848.1 coordinate 18,478, forward strand.
TTGGGTGATGCTTTTTGATTAAGTTGCACCGTGTTGACGTAGAGTAAGTCTTCGTTAGCACTAGAATTCGTGGCGAATTCTTGAATTATTCTGCGCTGTCGTTTGTGTTCATTGAACTATCTTGTTTGAGATCCTTAACCTCACTTTAATTTTAAACACATAAAACACTGACATGAGTTTACTTTCGTGGTAGATTTCATATCCACAAGTTCTTCAATAGTTAACATGACACATTCTATGTAAAATTTTAATTTACACTTTATACACGTCATTATATCGTTGTATTTTGTGAGAGCGTCTGGGCATATAGAGCATTAGACGGACACCATCTTGAATCCTCAATGATGTTGGATATTTTAATATATAAGAAAAAAATTGAGATGTTGGATATTTTCACCAAAATATCCATATTTTTATCATAATATAGTTTGACACTGAATACGTGAATCACAATTAACATCAGCATTAATTCTACTAAGAACAATATTATGTTTAGCAAAAACAGCAATACCCGCATGACCATCCGATCTATATAATCTATTGCAATTGTAGTTAGGATGTGACAAATATGTGCTAGGCGAGAACTAAGTTTCACAGATGAAAAAGACATGAGGTGAAAAATTATAACATAGCCGAAAAATTCCGCTTTATTTGCAATAAGACTCCTACTATTCCACAAAATACTTGAAAATCTGAGTTCTTTTTTTCTGGCTATAGCAGATAACAGAAAATTAAATGTAGAACACATTTTCTTCTAAACCAAAAAATAATATAATAAAGCTTGTAGGAATATTTGCAACATCTCATGTAAACAACCAAATAAATTTCAATTTAGATGTTACAATAACCACTTTAATAGAAAAGTAAATTTGTTCAAATGTAGTAGTTGATTTTTATCAAATCATCCTCTCGAGAAGCTATCAATTCAAGCTTTAAGTTTGATCACTTGGCTTAACGGGTTTTAGAATCGCGATGATTTTCCTGATTTGAAAGAAGATGGTAATTTATTGTCCCTCAGCAAGTTAGTAAATAGATTAGCGAGACATGTTTGAACTCTATTTCCATTATGAATTAGAAAATCTGTGTATATTCGTCTAAATCGGCATATTTTCTTTCTAAAGAATCTTCCAAAGCAACGCGAAAAATTCGCAGTCGTCACAAAACGCCAACCACTTGAAACAGTTGTCAAGCCTACACAGTTGCGAAAATTTCGCGTCAACACGTCTCGCCGCAGATGACGCAAAATTTAATTCTCCGCGAAAAAATCGCAACGACTGCGAATGTTTCGCGTTGGTTTGGGAGATCCGTTAAGCTTGGTCATCGTCATGTTAAGAGAACTGTCTAGAAATATCACTATAAGCGTCGGTATTAAGGATTTATCTTGTGAAAGTCATGTATGCAGGAGTTTTTAAAGATTCCAACATTCGCTGGGCTCTCCGGTTACGTTTAATTCGAGTGCATTCATTTTTGCAGCGTCTCAAAACTGTTTACTGCTTGATTTTGTAAAATCCATGAAAAACTAGAAGGACAAAACGAATAATTTGAATTGGAACGCCATCGTCATTACAGCTGATTAAAGACACATCCATATTGTAATTTTTAAGAAGAATGACTTTCATATTTCGCATCAAAAACTATTACTTTTAGCTTTGATGAAAGGGTAATTGTCTGTCCAACACATGTTAACTTATAAGGCGCTACAGCGGGAGACACTTTGTAAAGAAACAAATATTTGGAGAATTTTTTTTGGAATACTGGAGAACATTTTATGATTCCTTACAGATACGAAACATTGTCGGTTTTTTTTTTTTTGGAAAACTAATATTTATTGTTCAAAATATTTCATGTTTTCTTACAGATATTTTGATCTCTTGGCTTAGTGACTTAATCTTTAATTATTATAGTTACAATGGATTGAAGATATCAACTCCTAAAATCAGGAAAAAAACAAAATACTTACCTCAAACACATTTCTCTGGTTTTATCATCAGGTAACAAGTCAATAGCTTTCTCATAGATTTGGCGTGTCTTCGGTACTCCATAAATTTCAGCGGCTCGTTTAATATAGATGTTGAACACATCGAACATTTCCTCCGCGAGAACAGCACTAGTCGCTCTTTCATAAACGGCCATCGCGTGTCGAGCCATACCATGTTCCTCCTCTAATTTCGCATATAGAAGGTATAACGGTTTCGCAAACTTTTGCGGGCAATTCTCTAAACATTGTTCAAATAGATCGCGTGCACGCTCCAATTTTGTACCGCTATAACGTTTGAGGAATTTGTGTAAATACGTATTCCATATATCATATACGTTTGGCCATTTAAATAACGAAATACCTGGAAAAAAATTATTAACCAATTAGGATAAATTATAAAAGTTGATTTTTCAATAGTTGCTAAAATGAATTTATTGATCTATAAAACAAACTACCTCAGAATATCTCTTTGGATGTGTAGAACACCAAAAATAATGGACTCTTACACATATTTATCAAAATAATTTACAGAATTTTTTTCGTGTTTGGAAATATGTATATTAGACAATACAATTAGGTTTCGACAAATATGATTGAATTAATGATACGCTTTTTGTATCAAAATAATACCTAGACAGCTTTTGTAGGAGTATACTGTGCGACCCACAATCCAGTTGAAAGCCTTACTAAGATCCAAAAAGGTAGCAACCGCATATTGAGAAGTCTCGAAGCAATGCAAGATTTCCCCACACAATCTTGTTAACTGCATCCAACGTGTTGTATCTCTTTCTTAAACCGAATTGCGATGTGTTCAGTAATTTACTGTTTTCCAGGAATCTAATAATTTTTATGCTTATGGCTTTTTCAAATATGTTTGCAAAAGCTGTCAGAATAGATATGGGTGGGAAGTTAGACAAGGATATCGGATATCGAGTTGATTTAGGCACTTGCACAAGAGAGGCTATCTTTAGACTGTCTCTCTTGTGCAACTGTCAAAGATCTAAGAAACTAGATCTTTGATTACTGAAACACGCAGTCCATACACATCCTTGCAGCTACTATTTTTCCACCTTCTAACAATTTGAGAAACATCGCTAAAAACACTGAAACACACACTGAAACTTCAAGCGTTTGATTGTCTTTAAGCGATTTATGTTTGATTTTGTTTTCAGGAAAAGTTTGAGTGACAGAGTGAACAATTGCAACAATGCTTGTAACTATAAAGATCAAAGTCTCTTTAGATTATAATTTAAATCAATTTAACAGTGGAGATTTGGGAACCCTGAATTAATAATGAACTAAGACGCATTTATAATTTGTAAATATTGAAAACATATGAACGAGTTGGCGTGCCGCGCAACGGTTACCGTGTATTACATGCGAAAGAGAGAGAGAGGTACTGTTGCTTGCTTTGCCGTGCTGTGTGGTGTTGTGATAATATATACATTATCTACGTTTAATACGTATTCTGTTTGCTGTATATAATATGTTGGTTTGTGCTATAATACACCTCATCGTTCCTTCTCGCTGCTGCATAAGACTGCTACGTTCTATTGTAACCCGTGGGAATGCCGCCAAGAAAGTAATTGTGTGTTACGTCGTCATGTAGGGTAAGGTGAATACTGAGATTTACATGGGATTGAGTGAAGAGACCGTGATAGATAATAAATAATGTGTAATGGCTTCACATAGACCTGAATAACGGAGTAAAAGTTAGGCGAAGGCTCCCGTCTATGAATAGCGAGATTTTTGGCATAATAATTTAGTTCAAATTTTGCGAACTCGAAGATAAGTCGTCCAGCAGCAGCAGTGCAGCCAAGCCAAGCCAAGCCAAGCCAGCCATATCGAAGCAACAGGTAGAGCGACAGTCGCCGAGATAGTAACACATTGGGTGATCGATTTTCTGTTTCACTGTTTTCATATACCATTAACTCTTTTACTGATTTGCATGCGTTTTGAATAACTTTGTTTCTATTCCTATATCATCACCAACCTACTTCCTATTCAAGTGAAAGTAACGTCGACGAATTACGAGGCGTTACATAGTGATTCCTTCCCGCACCGTACACTAGAGTGTATAATAGTGGAGTGTACAATTGTGGGCCAGACTGCAAATATATTAATAACATTTTTAACAGTTACATGGTTTTCGCATTATTACTGTTTTCTTGTTATTATTATTATCACCCCGCTTTTATTGTGTTTTATTATTATGCATTTATACTGTTTTAAATAAGTCGCTTGGCTATATTGTTTAGTTTGTGATGGTTACGCTATTATTTGTTTAACCGCCATTATTGCGTCATCAATGTAATTTAACATTTGATTATCGACATTTATTTGTGCATTTGTATTTCTGGCTCTGTTTGCATTGTCTGAAGACCAATAGACGGTTTTGTTAGATCATTAATTATATTTCACTCATTAGTAGTACGTTTATTTCAGCTGCCCACAAGAACGTGAACCTCTGGTTATCTCCCAAGAGTCGAAGCTACATGTGCCCTCAGTAAGTCACTGAGCACCTGGATGAACAATAAGATCAGTCTCACAACAATAAGATCAGTTTACATGCCGTCTCACGTAAACTGACGTGGCGGCCGAGGTTACATATTTCCGAAGGCTGTTATATTCTGTAATAAATTAAAATATTTGTTTGCGCCATCAGACGCAGACTCCCACTGCGTCGCGAGTGGGAGTCTGTCACACAATTTAAAAACGGATCATATTTGTTATTTAGTGATATATCAGTTTTATCTAAAAAAAAACCACACTGCAAATTTCCACCAAATAGTAGAAAGTGATTGATCCTTTTATAGTAATTGGCCTACAAATTTTATGGTTATGATTGAGAAATTGTGAATTTCTTTGAATAGTTATTTTTTTTTTACCAAAATGATCAGAAAGATATATGTTAATTACGTAGCAATTGAAATATAAACTAAAGTTTATAAAAATATTATCGAGACAATTTCTATTCCGTGTGTTACTTGTGACACATTGTAAAAAACCATATGACTTCAACAGATTACACAGATCGTTTCAATTATGGTTCTAGAATCCAAGTTTTACATTAATATCACCACATATTACAAGATTCTTACTTTCAAGTGACTCGCTAGTACGTTCCAATTCAAGGACATAAAAATAAATTTATATGACTGATAATTACATAAGCATCCAATTATTTACTGAAAAACACGCAATTTCACAATGTATACTAACCGATAAATCATTTATCATCTTGACTTACTACACGTATTTGGTTCTTTACTCATATTACAAAGCCTCCATGTTTCATAAAATCTCTACTAGCAGATGAAGTTCTAAATCTAATTATCATATAGTATGGGCTAGCTTTTAGGCGAATGGGTAGAAGTAGTACGAGGTATGGAACTGAGAATGAAATGACGTAAGATGATAAGTGCCATGCCCAAGAGCAAAGCAGGCTCTGCAGCTAATGCTTGCTACAGTTAAGTAAGAGGAAAGCAGATGCATAACTTAAGCATGAATCATTATATGGTAATATTTATGACGCCGCAAACAAAAGTTGCTTATTAGGCACAAGAAACAACAGTTTCGATGGCATTTAAATAGTTGAGAGCTTTAAGCAACTCGAACAGCTCAGAAGCTTTCGTTCGGAAACCATTGTAGGAGTATTTTTTATACAAAAACTGAATCTTGCAGCCGTAAAGTTTAGTTGTTAGTAAAATTTTTAATTGAATTATTAAACAAGAAGACAGTATAGTGTTGTGCAGTTATGACATATTATGCCCGTCCTTAATTAAGAGGTTGTGTTCCTTAATTAATTAAGGGGTTGTATAAGGAATTATTACGTCCCAATAAAAGCTACAGTTTTTTTTTCGATTCCGTAAAGAAGCGGGTAGATTAGTTACATTGCTCCTTGATTTATGCACTTAGTAGAAACTACCCCTGGCTCGCCACGTTAAAGAAACAATGTAACACTATACAACGGAAAAATGACATAAGTTAATACAACAAAAAGAATTTGCTACATACTCCAGAAATTCTTTGTAGCAGCTATCTCGTTTTGGCAATAAATCGACTTATCTGGTTTTTTTCCAATTAGTGCAGAAAATACTTGTATAGGTTTTAACTAGTCCTGAAGGAAAAACACAACTGAAATCCTCTGCAAAAATATAATCTATGCATACCTTTCTCATATGCTCGAAAAGCTTCCTCAAAATAATTATTCTCCTCTAAAAATAATCCAAAATTAATAATAATCTGTGGCGTTGCAATCTTCAAATCAATTATCCGATCATAAACTGCTTTACATGATTTAAATGTTCCGAAACTTTCCTCTAAATCAGCATATAACGACCAAACTTTTAGACTCTTATAGAGTCTTGCCTGTACCGTTTCCTTCTCATCATGATAGGCAATTTTTCGCGATGGTAAAACAGTAGCACGACTCATTAATTTTAAGGCATCTTCATAGTTCTCATTGCGTATTTCCATTTCAGTCCATTCGCACCAAACCGTTGCTAAATCATCGACTTTTAAGTACGCAATTTCGGTGCCACGTTCGAAAATTAGTCGAGCATCTTCAACCTATTAAAATAAATGACAATAATTACATCAGTAAAAAAACAAAGAAATGGAACAATTAGGAAAGGGTCTAACAAAAGTTAGCTGAGTTTGACAGAAAAAAAAACTCAACTTATCTCTATATAATAATCTTATCTCTACGAAATCTTTACATGTTTCAAGCGTGTAGACAAAATTGTTAAAACAGTCTTCAAAATCTGCATTTTTCAATTACAAAAGTCAGATTATATCATTAGGCTGTGATTTTACGCATTTGTTTCTTAAAAAGCAGAAGACGTCAAAACTAAATAAGATATCTCATTTCTTTTGCTGGCTTTGTATTAAAAACATATTGGAGAATTCTGGAACAGAATGGTATTCTGATCAGATTATTGAAATTTTTTTATGTTCTATGTCGTTCTATCAGCTAATGGAAAACATCTTATTTTCATATTCCGAATTTCAAATTTTTATTTTGCTTAGTTTTTGAGTCTAGTGCTTTTTAAAGTTCGGCGGTCTCTTCGGGGATGAAGCAGAGAGGAAAAAAAGTTCATGCAAAACTTTGCTATAAGTAAGTTCAGCCATTTTATCGAGGATGGCAGTGCGCGCGTTTTGTATGCCGAAGCACAATAGAATGAAAGAATTAGTAAAGTCGTAAAAACGTTCAATTGGACACGTTCTGTTGATACTCGAGCTATGAATAGGATTTATATCAGATTATGTAAAGTGGATCAATTAGTCAACTGCATCACATATACATATACACATATATATATAATTTACAGTTAAAAAAAAGGTGATAATTGAAATTAAATATTTGTAAAACATATCTTTATAACTTGTAACTGTTTTCATATATAGCAGCCTATCTGAATATTTAAATAATTGAATCATGTGCTCCAGATCAAGAACACACTATCGATAAAAATATATAAATTCTATATATCAAGATATACTAAGTATCCGTTCTTAGGTTGACAGTAGTGGCAAACTTGATTAGGGTGCAAAGTTCCTTAAGGTATTGTATTAATTGGTACAAGTAATATGTATATATATATATATATATATATATATATATATATATATATGTCA
>WYDF02032849.1:0-12749 GCA_009867245.2 Adranes taylori
GATAGATGGACGAAAAGAATCCTAGAGTGCAGACCACGAATGGATGCACAACGTAGCAGGGGACGCCCACCAACAAGATGGTCCGACGACATCAAGTTTACGGGAGGCCTACGTCCAGCAGTGGACACAGTTGGCTGTGTGATGATGATGATGAATATGTTTGATTTCTTTTCATTCTTTTTGAACGTCAAAATTGAAACATATTTCTGTATTAACAAATTTGACAATCTGAGTAATTATTGTAATGTTCAACTATTTTTTATATTTCACTATCAAACCATAATTTCCTATGAATTAATATTTAATGAATTGTGATTAAAAAAATATTGTAGACGAGTATAGATAAGGAAAAAGTTTATTATCGATTTTTCTAAATGTTGCTGATGAATATAATATAGGTTAGAAATTGGTACCAGTCTACTTTATCGTAAAGGTCATGCAGTGCGAAAACTTTTTGCCGATACAAAAAACGCATTTATAGCGAGTTTTCTCATTTTTACATTATATCCGGACTGGTAACGATTAATAAAAATTGTATGATATGAAAAAAAAATTGATACAGTAATTATATTTCACTTAATTATTTTCATGAATCTACAATGTTCACCAACAAATACGTCACACACGCTACACACGCACACGCACACACACACACACACACAAACACATTTTAAAATTCACGAATTATAACTGCATAATTAAGTTTTACATTTTCAAAATTTTAATTTGCAGTGGCGTGCTGTAATTACAGTTTAAAGATGTGCAGAAAGGCTCAAAACTAATATATTAAAACTGAATATATTTTTATTGAGCCCAATGTAATAATTCCACATCCAATAAAAATGTTTTGGAGTTAATGTTGATAATGAAACTCAATAGTGTTCCAAATACTCCATTTAATTTATTAGTTGTAGTTGATATGTTTCAAGCAACAATTGCCCCTTCATCAGGACTAAACAAACTTCTTAAGTTTCTTTTATTTATTTAGCTTAGTTTTTTTTTGTTTATTTACTTCACTTTCTTTGTTTTAGTTTTTTTTTGAAGTTTATTTTGAACTAAAAGAAATTTTTTGTAATTTATGACTTGAAATGACGAAGAAATTTAAGAAAAATCAATTAACAAAAACGTTAATAACTTATAACAAAACAATATTCTTTCTTACCCTATTTACAAAAGTAAAGCAAAAAACAAACTAAAATAAAAACAATAAAACACTACAATAAAATACAAATTATACATTAGACAACAAAATAAAGAAAAAAAAAACAACAACCCATTTTTTTCCGTATTCCCATCCCTTTGTCTTTTTTTCCCTAGTACTTCCAAAAACAAAATATCTTCTAATTTATTTCCTCCCCTCAACCTTCTATCCAAAAAGCAAATTTCACATTTCCTGCATCCATTCTTTACTCTTCTTTCCCTTACGCTTATCCCCCATACTTACACGCCAATTCACATATAAGCGAAGAAGGAACAGAAACGATTACTACGAATCTCCTTTTTTCCCCTGTAATCCCTTCTAAAAAAAAATTCCATTACATCCCTCTACTTCCCTTCCTCATCCATATATATCTTCCACTTTACAGCCACCTGGCGTTGAGCCTCATTCCATTCTCACACACCAGCTCACCCAATGTTCCCATGTTTCATCATCCAATCCACAACCTCTACACCTCGTATATTCCTCATTCATCAAATACTTATTTCCCTTTTCCTCACCAATAGATATTCAGACATTCTCCCTTCTACCATCAAATATTCATATCTCTTGTTATACGTTCCCCTTCTTATTCTCTCATACCTCTCTTGCAATTCCATATCCTTTAACCTCTGTTAGACCTCAAACTAGCACCTTATCCATCGATACTCTCATACCATTCACACATAGATCATGCTCACCTCTAATATGCTCACCAACTTTTCTTACAAATCTATCGTTCAAGACCTCCATCAAATACCTTTCATATTTTACCATCTTCTTCACTCCATACACCCAATATTTTATTTCATTCAATTCTTGTAGCACAATCTCACACGGCGATTATTTTAATATAACTCTGAGCAGAAGTTAATAAATTATTGTAAGGTATTAAATTAATTAAATTAGTTTGGAATATAGCTTTACCTTGCGCTATATATCCATTTAATTAAAATCGCAAAGAAATATAAATTCAAAACAAATCAATTGAAAAAAGTTTTACAAAATCAATTTAGCTTAACTATTGTGTCATTTTTAAACATGCGTATAATTATTGTCTGGGATTTAAAATATAAATAAATAATAATTAAAACAAAATAATAATAGATTAATAAAAAAAAAACAGGTAGTGGACATGAGATGGGGTGTAAGAGACGAAGCAACAGACGATCATATGACCACAGAACTTTGTATGAAAGAAATACAGAATTGTCAAAGATTATCAATGGGTCCAAACTTCGTGGTGAGTATTTTGTTTTTGTTTAATCAATTATTATTTAAAACTTCTAAATCATTCGGCTAATAATCATAGTGTTGTCGTTTTGATGGGAATAAGATTTTATAATTGTAGGTATTTTTGGGCCAAAAATATGGCTATAGGCCAATTCCAACATATATCCTGACATCGGAGTTGCTATTGATACGAGAAGAACTAGTAGCTAGTGGAATGGATCCAATACTTATAGACACTTGGTATAGAAAAGATGGCAATGCTGTGCCACCTGTATCCGTCTTACAGCCGATATCATCAGTTCTTGTCAACTTCAATAATAAAGTAATTTATTTCTTCGATGTACTTTAATTCCGATTTACAACTGACGATTCACGGTTTCGGACAGAAGACTAAAATTTAGCTTTATGATGTTAGTCAACTTGTTCAGGCTAAAGTCATGTATTTTTATCATGGAATAAAAATATGTATAGGATGGGTCTGAAACGGAGTTTTGAAAGGATGAACAATTTCCTAAGTTTCAGACACAAAAGATAAAATAAGATATTTGCCAGCATCTTCAAGTGAGAGTGATGTACTTTTTAGCACAAACTAAAAATGTGTAAAAATATAGCTTGGAAAATATGGCTCTTTTCAAAGTTCTTTTCAGAGTCTTAGAAAGAATAAAGTTTCCCAGGTTTCAGACAGGTAAAAAAATAACTATTAGTTTTATGACGTTCCTTTGGGCATCATTCGCCAACTTCTTCTGGTTAAAGTTATGTAATTTTTAGCACAAAATAAAAATATAGATCTGAAAATATGACCATTTCCAAGGCTCTGTTCCAGAGAATAAAATGTGGGTTGGAAAATCTGGGTCTTTCCAAAATTCTGAAATCGAGCCTTCTTGAGAGGTATGTACTTATATCATAAAATAAAAATATGAACGGAAGGCTCCGCAACGGAGGCTTGGAAGGAATAACACTTTCCTCAATATCGAGCAAAAGACAAAATAACTATTAGCTTTATCATGTTTCTTTTGATCAAACAACTCCTTCATGTTGAAGTTATGTGCATTTTAATATTCATAAAATTAAAGTAAGTTAAAATACGACTATGGAACGGAGCCTTGGAAAGAATAACGCTTCCCAGGTTTCAGACCAGATTTCTGAAGAGAAAAACATTTGGGAGTGCCTGTTATTCTGCCTCTTCTATTTGTTCTAGAGGAAATCTATTTTTTCGTCTCTGATATAAAATATTTTGTAATGATTTTGTGGCCAGTTCTAGATACCACTCGATTAATCTTTGTGTAATTTAGTATGATATTGAACGATATATATATATATATATATATATATATATATTCATTTTCGTAGTCCATTTGAGGTACAGTGTCCTCAATAATAGTACCAGCAATTGATGTATATCTTCCAATAGTCGGCTATTTTGACTTAGGTTTCTTTATTTTTGGGAGCCGTATTGAGAATATCTCAGAGGTTATCTTCTTCGGTTAATTAATATGTATAATCCACTGTGGTGATGAATTTCGTAATTTTCCGACCAGCTACCTGCTTATCTTAATTTTTATTATGATTTTAGCGAATACCCAAATTACAAGCGGAAGACCAAGCTAAATGGTGGGATACCTTAGGAAAATTTCAGAAAATGTTCCGCAAAGCATCTAGTTCATTATACCAGCAAAATAAAATGACTGCAGATGAAATGCATAATTATTTCATGTCAGGTATTTTTTTTTAATCTGTTAATAAATTTTTGTTTCCGCTCATATAACTTATATGATTTCAGTAACTGAAAGAGAAGTCATAAATGGAATTTTGAATGTTAAAAATACAAAAAACCATTGTCTCGCTTACCTTAGATATATAAATAATATAAATCTGCAAAACCTTAAGAAAGCTTCGCTGTTTGTTGATATCATTAATAGAAGTTTGGATACAGAATCATCAAAATTATTGGCGAATTTAAGAGATGAAAGATTACCAAACAAAATAGAATCTAGTAATTTACAGAAGTAAGTATTTCTTCTACAAGTGATTCATGTATTGTTTGAAGCTCCATTTTATTTATAGTATTAAATTAAATAAAACATTTTAGTGTTCTAAAAATGTTGGAACAAATTTTGTTCCAAAAGTCTTTAAAAGTTATGAGAGTTTAAAAATACTAAAATATTTCAATTCATTTAGTAAGTAGTAGTAGTAGTAGTTGTTGTACGACCTATATCGGCATAAATTCTTACCATACTTACGTCAATTACAAAATTAACAAAAAAAAGTCTATTAAAAGTTGAAATATGCATTAACCAACTTAAAACAAAAAATTCGAAACAAAAGAAATTGGCACAAATGCACAAAAGTGCATTTTTTTATCCACCTTTCCTTAATAATTCTTTCCATTATTCCTATCCCTTTCAGTAGCCTCCTAACATCCTAAACATTCGCTAATATTACCAGCCAACTCTCTTTCCTTCTCTATCCATTCAATTCCCAAATATTCTGTAACCCAGTGCTCTAGTATCTATTACACCTTTTCTCAATCCCACATCTGAACTGCGCTATCATTCGTTTTCACTCCATACTCACTTTAACCATTATGCATTCCGGTAACCACTAATTCACGTCCAACACCCTCTCAATCCATCTTGTCCATCGACCATCCTATTCTTTGATATGCTCTCTTTCTTTCTCTTGTCCATTCTTTTTTCCATATCCTATTTCTTTCATTCTCTAACAATTACAAGTATACTTCCTTAACTAATCTATCACTTTCATCCATCATTACCTTTTTCTCATTCTTTGCCATTTTCATCACTAACTTGTTTCGACATTTGTACTTCCCGCACTCTTGGAAAATCATATCACTCGACGTTGAATTTTCCACCCCGAATCTTTTCTACTGTATTACAACTATCACTATTCTCAATCTCTATTCCTCTAAATTCAAATTTATTCTTTTTGTTATTTCTCCCTCCTCTCTTGCAAATCATATTTTTTATTTTTCCCCATTTACTTCCATACCTCTTTTCACTATATATCTACTGATTCTTACAATTCGTTTCTTCATTCGTCTTTGCCATACATACTATATTATATGCTTATCCCAAAGTCCATACTTTCCCTAACATCACCCCTCCACTCTGTCCCTTCCTTAAAACTTCTTCAAAATCAGATATGTAGGTATTAAACAGGCTCCCACTCATCGTGCATCCTTATCTAACCCGCCTTTTTTTATTTCAAACCATCACGACACATTGCTTCCCACTCTTGCTCTAACCCTTGTTCCCTCGAACATTTCTCTTATTATCCTCCTTACTCTCTTTGTCATTCCTATTTCTTTTATCCTTTTCCATGGCTTATCTTAGCTACCTTTATATTCAGGAACTGCATCTCTCACCTGAGACAACTCCTGTCTTGTCAGATAGTTTATTATCACAAAATTATCTGCTGCACTTCTACTCCTTATATACCCATTCGGGATTCTCGGCAACACATTTTTCTCATTTAAAAATCTTGTAATCCTTTTGTTCATTATCCTTGCAAGCAATCTGTATAATCCATTCATTATAGTGATCCCTCTGTAAATGTTCATGTATCTTTTTATTCATCAGGAATCATCTCCGTTCTTTTCCAGGTTTCATTGAACCCTCTTACTAACGCCTCCAAACCCTGCTTATTTAAACAACTCTACGCCTCTGTAGGAATTTCATCCCGTCCAACAGCACCTCCTTTTTTCTTCTTTTAATCTACTCAATAACTTCCTCTTCTTAATGTATTTACCAATTAAGCAAGTAACTTTAACAATCAAAGTTCACCTCGTATAATACTTGCATTAGGGTTTTTTTTCTGAGAAACATCGCACCATCCTAAAGATGGCCAAAGTAGCTTCTAGAGTGATCTTAATAGAAAAGGAGACTTTAACAATAAAGCTCAAATCCTTAACACATGTGGCTCATCTCCAGTATTAGAGTACGTACTAACACGATATATGAAGAAATGTAAATAGTATTTACTTTTTCGCAGTTTTAATTAAGCAAGTGTTATTTCGAAAATTGTAATGAAAAGGTATTTTAATAATTATTTGTAAAAATTGAGGCAAGGTGGACACGTATTTCTCTAACAAGGTTATAGCATAGGTTATAGTTGTTATCAACACCTTCACTTATTCCAAATATAGGCGCAAGGTCTCATTGCATCGGAGTATGAATGACCATCTTTCGGATGGTCCGATGCTTCTCAGAAAAAATCCCAATGCAAGTATTATACGAGGTGAACTTTGATTGTTAAAGTCCCTTGAGTCATTGGTAAATACATTAATGGTTCATCTCAATTTGTAAAAGGTGTTAATTCGTCCAAATGTATAATACATAGCTGATACAATATATTATACCATATCTGTATACAACGAATAATTCAAAATATAACATCTTAATGTATGCAAACTTACATACAATCAATGTTTAAATTAGAAATTTTCATAATTATTTGTACGGGCACTCATAGCGTAATGGTTAAGTGTCGGATTCATAGTACGTTGCAATGAGACCTAACGCTATATTTAGAATAAGAAAAGATGATGATAACAGCTATAAGCTATGCTAGAAACACGTGTCCACCTTGCCCCAATTTTTACAAATAATTATTTAAATACCTTTTCATTACAATTTTCGAAATAACACCTACTTACTTACTAATTTAATTGTTAGTAAAGCAGATAAAGGAAATTGAACTGTAGTATTAGAAAAAATTGTAGAAATTGAAAAATCAATTGTAAACCGCTTTGCCAATAATTTTAAAAAAGTAGTTTATAAATATAAAGATAGAGGGCTATACAAACCTTTCAAGTACATAAATATGAATCCAAGGGTGCCTCGTTTATGCATAAATAAGATCGGGAGATTTTTAGATAAAAAATTAAAAATGTCTTTAGACTGTATATGTAAATATACTGTGAATAATTCGAGTCAATTTATTAAAAAACTTTAATTTACCAAGATATATAATGTTAGTTTCTTTTGATGTAATAAATTTATTTACTAATTATAGTAGTACTTTATTAGATTATATAGTACTTTTCACAAAGGGCTTTTCATAAACCGTTTAATCTTTTCTTTCTCTTCCTCTTCTTTCTTCTTTCTACATTTTTCCATTTCTTCATTTACTTTAATTCGTGCTTCCATTTATTCCCCACTTCGCCTAATCTAACCCTCCTTAACACTTCTCTTGTCTTTTATTCACCCTGTACCAAAAACACTACATATTTCCCATTTATAGTTCTCCTTTCCTGTCTCTTTATCAAATTTCTCCAAATTTCCAGCACTATTTCATTTACACCTTTCACTTTATCCAATTTCTCCACTTCCAACTTCTTTTTAAATTTAATCTTTTCCATCTTACTTTTCCAGTTAGCCTTCCATGCCAATTCGAACGGAACGTCGTACTATTCACACGTTTCCCGTATCCCCTCCCTGCTGCTATTTCATTCATCAAAGCACAACAATTACGGACCGTCTTCCGTGCCTTCGAAATGTTTAGTAAGTACTTCAGCTCAAATTGAGTTTGCCGAATAAACTGTCTAAAACTATTAAAAAAGAAACTATTTAATCTTCCCGAATTCTTAAAGTTTTCTATATTAATGCTATTAATATGAGGCTTGTAACTAATGAATTGTTCCATTTTATTAAGGATGTTTAGTACTATTAGGGGTGGGGATGATTTCGTGTTTAGAGTTCCTTCTTAGCATTTGGAAATGTTCGGTTCCAGCTATTTAATATTCTATCTTTTTCTTGCTCACTCTCCTATGTAACTGTAGAAATTCTCATTTCTCCTAAGGCTACCCAGGATATGTTTATGTAAAATATAATAAAAAATATTTCTTTCAATGCATTATGCAGGTATACGGTAGAATGGATCGGCCGAGAAGGATTAGATGCTGAAACGCATGAAGAATATTTGAAACACTTCATAACACATTTCTATAAAAACATTATAAAACTAGTGGATAGAGCCATGCGAAAAGAAGATTCGAGTGCGCAAGGTCAAATTGTAACAGAAATTTTGCAACATTTACATGCTTGCAATAATTCGGTCAGGGTAATAACATTTATTTATGAAAACATGATCAATCAATAAAAAAATCTTTACTGGCTTAAAAAAAACAAATCCCAAATTTCATCGCCTTATGCCCTTCCCTCTTCAATGCTTTTTCCATTATCACTATACTTTTTATTCCTCCTCAAAAACACCTTTCTTCATTGCTCCAATTCACTCCCGTACATCAATTTATCCATGCTTCCATATTTCCTCATATCTTCCACATATCCTATATATCATCTCACGTTCATCCATCCAATACCTGTTTCCCCTTTCCACACTCCCACACCTAAATCGCGCAATCATTCTTTTCTTTTTGATGCTTATATCTGCTGTCATATACTCTGGTATTCCCTTTCCATTCATTAGATTGAAATATTTCCTATTATAGCTCACATTCCTCATTCTTTTCCATCTTTATCATACATCTATATCTCAACTTTATTTACAACTTCGTCCACATCACACATTTTCTCAAACCATTTTTCCGTTGACCATCCTATTCTTTCATTCAGTTTTTTCCTCTCTTTTACCAATTCATTCAAACAGAGATCCCTTCTTTTATCTCCCAGACTTTTCAAATAAACCATTTTCACCAATCTCACATTCTCATCTAACATAATCGGTTATTCCAACATTTATACTTCCCACTTCTTGCAAAGCTATCTCACTCCAATTATCCTCCTCAATACTTCAATCATCACCCTTTCCATCTCTACACTTTTTTATACTCCATACAACAATATGCTTTGCTCACAAATTTCCATTATGATTCTGCTTCTCACCGCATCCTCAAATTTTCTTTCCCAAACGTACCTTAACCTTTCCATCATTTACTGCCAATCTTACATGTCCGTTGCAATTCCCATTATAATTTAAGTAAAACTTCAATCCTTTTACATTTCCACAATTTCAGTTACATTGCCTCCTAACTTAAATTTATCTTTTTTGCTGTTCCTCTCACCTCCGTTCTTTCGCACAATCAGTTTCGTTATTTCCACATACACCTGTAAACCTCTTTTCTCCATTTTCTTATTCACCCTTTCAATCATTTCTTTCTCGTTGTCGCCAAACACACAAAATCATCTGCATATCCCAATTACCACACTTTCTATTTCCCAAAGACATCACCCCTCCACCCTCACCATTTCTAAACAAACACATTTTCCAAATCTGACTTGTAAATATTAACAGCACTTAGTATATATTTATTTTCTTATATTGCACCTTCTAACCCATTGACTCAAGGGGCTATTTTGTAGCCCCTTACTTGATTATTATATGATTAAACTGGAGTCTCTCTCGCACTTGCTTAAAAGGGGCTATGTTATAGTCCCTTCCTCCATACATATTTTCTATTTATATTCCGCTTCGTCTACTATCTGCTGAAGGCGGTCTAGAATTTAGCTGAAGAGGATCACATTTTCTGACCCCTTCACAAATCCCAACATACTCCCTTCCTTACCCCAAACCATTCAGACACACAATTCCCCACTCTTACGTTTTGTCCCTTCGTGCATTCCTCTTACTATGCGAAAACATGATAAATTGAATAACAAAATGATGCATAATTCGTAGGTATTTTATGGGCGTGATGATGATTTGGAGAAGATTCGTCAATACATGACTGGTAATGATGAAAAACCATTCCTACTTTATGGCGAAGGTGGTTGCGGAAAGACATCAATGTTGGCGAAAAGTGCAGCAATGTCAACATGTCACGGATGGTTCCCAGAAGCTAAACCATTGAGCATAATTAGATTTTTAGGTACAACTCCAGATTCAAGTGCTTTAACGCCAACATTGATATCTATATGTCAACAGGTAAAATACGTTATTCTTCTACTTTGAATTAACTAGTATAGTTTTCCCCATTCATGGAAGTAGCAAGAGAATATTTAGTTAATCACAAAGCACACACACACACACACATTTTTCCACACTGCATCATACAATATAGCCAATACACTTAATCAGTTTGCACATACATAATATATTATGCAATGCATTAACCAGCTGAGAGGAATAGCATTTAAAAAAAATGCAATTTCATGATTCTAGTCGTATTGCTTTCTTAAAAATCGATTACAAAAATAATCATAAATTTGTTGTCATTGCATATCTAATTATTAATTAAATATTTTTAATTCTTGTTTTAGATATCTTATAATTTCATGATTCCATTCGATACTATACCAGATGATTTAGTACCTTTAACTGCACATTTCAAACAATTGTTGACATTGGCAACAAAAGAACAACCCTTATTTTTATATTTGGATTCGGTCGACCAATTAACTGGTATTGGAACAGGAAATAAAGTGTCATGGCTTCCAACAAGACTACCATCTTATTGTAAGGTAAATGTTTTACGAAGTTGAAATACAGATTTTATATTTGTAAATTATTTGGTGGTATAATCAAACTGAATAATTTTGTGTCACAAACCACATAGATTTGTTAATTAGATAACTAAAAAACTGCATATTGTCTATATGAAATACCCAATTAAGTTTAAAAAGCCACTCAGCTTAGATGGATCCATTTCTAGCATCATTGTCAACCAACAACTCAACATACCATACTATCAGGCTTGCTTTAAATAATTTGAAAATTCTCTGCATAATACATTATGTTGCATCGACTTATTTAAATACAAGTGTGTACCCACATTCATTTTCAAATCTAGTTACAAACTCTAGTTACAAATTTAGCGTTAAACAATTTAAATTACTAACATAACTTCAAAATCGGGTCACATTTCGAACAGGGATGCTTTCACATCAAGGGATGTCTGGTGTACTTCACGCATTAGACTTCCCTGGACGTTTAAGCGATTACTAACCTTCACTGAACTTTAAGCGGTTTATTTCGGACACAATGAGCTTTGTGTTTTTCATAAATAATATAAAAACAATTTTTAGATCATGGTGACATGTGCGTGTGAAGAAAATAATCCAGAAGTATCTAAAGAATATCACATTTTACGCCGTATGATTGATGTCGATGAAAATTTTCTTGAAGTATGTCCATTAGGAGAAGAACTGGCTACACAAGTTATCAAGTAAAATAAAGTTTAAATATATTTTAAGAAGAGTTTTAGATAAATAAGTTTTATTAACACAAACAACATATTAAATAATTTACTTACGGTTACCTGAAGATGGTTACAAACCGAAATCGATCGTAAATGAAAACAAAAAAAAGTACTTTTAATAAAACGTATTTAATTTACATATTTTGTTGCGATGTCAGCGCCAAAAGAAAACATATCATTTAGAAATGGGTAACAAAGTACGTTAGGCGTTTTACTAATAAAATCAATTAATTGCGCGAATCTGTATCTGTTGCGAGGCAGATAAGTTAAATGCATTGTTTGCTACCTGTAAAATTGAGGTCTCTTGCCGTTGGAAGTAGGGAGCGTAGCCCGCTGTTTAATATTCACGTATGCTAGTAAACAAAAAATTGAGTCTCGTCGCAATGTGTATTAGTGATGTGTCGTCCCTTAAAGAACGTTTTGTATCGCGATGTACCGTGATGTCATTTGAAAAGAAGTTGTTCCCATTGGAACATATAATACATAGTCATGAATTATTTTTTTAATTTATTTTTTCCGTCATCTCTTTTTCAATCGAAAAAGGTTTCTACTTCGAATGCTCTAGCTGAGTTTACTACATTCAATGAAAGCAGCAAGAGAATACTTAATTAAACACAAAGCAGGCACACCAATTTTTCAAAACAGCATCTTACAATATAGCTTAATCCGCTTGCACATACATAATGTACTACGCAACGAATTGGTCCGCCCAGAAGAATAGCATCCAAACATATGCAGTCAGTCGCGTAGTTCATTATTCACTATGCTAGTTCCAGTAAAAAATATGCATGAACGAAAATATTCATGAAAATTTTCAATTGCTGTTCAGAACAGCTTACCGCATCGAATGCAAAGCAATGATGATTTCATATCGTTTTCTAACAGAATGAGTTGCATAAATGAAAGAGCGATTGCGAGAATACTAATTATTGTTCTGCGATGTTCAGATGATAGTTGGTAAATGGAAATCTTTCTGATTTATACAACTTATAACTTGTACCTAGACAAATCGTCGTTTCAACAACCAATTAATTTGAAGGTCTCTTATAGGTAATTTTTGTAATGTTAGTTTCTTTTTAAATTTTAAAATAAGTAGTGAACATTTGGAAATGATGTTAATACAAACAATAGAAGTATTTA
>WYDF02032860.1:0-12748 GCA_009867245.2 Adranes taylori
TACTTCAACAATAACATTTATGAACTGTCTATAATTAGACTACTTCATGATCACTTATTATCGTGCGGAAATGTTACTAAAGCTGATTGCAAATTATGTATAATAAAATTATATTGTCTAATTATAAAACGATAGATGGTTTTAACTATAATAATGTCGTGTTTGAAAATAATAGACAATACTTTAATTTGTACGTACATAACGACAGTACGACAAGAATTGGACAACATTTATCTTACTAGTTAACATGCGAATCCTACATTTCTAGAGGGCTCTAGGGGTTACAGTACAACATTACACATAGCTTCTAAGGGTAAGGAGTTATTACAATTTCTAGGGATTACTACAATTTTTGCTCCTTTTAACTACTCAAACTTAATCTTCTTCAAAATTGATTCGAATGATACAAAAAAATTCTTCAGTTCTGGAGAATTATTTGATATCTTTTATTGATTATCCAAAGGGAAATTACATCTGAAAATTTTAAATGTAAAGACAAGAAATCTGCAATCAAACACCTAAAACGATCTCGATACTTTATTAGTAAGTAAGTGAATTTGTTTTCATTATGAAATATAGAGGAGAATTGCAGAATAAATACGAAACAAACCTCCCAAAACTGAAACAACTCAACAAAGATATCACTAAAGCCATTCGTAATGATATCCGAACATCCAACTCCAAAATGATTGCTAAAACAATTGAAGAGAGCAGAAGCTTAACACTACTCATACAGACAATGTCCAAAGAAAGTGATTTGGAAAATGCGAAATCAAGAATACACAATGACAACTGTTAAAAAAGATATCATAAAAATTATAAAGGATTTTTATAAAGAATTATTTGTTGCAGAGAAAGAGGAAATCATCCGCGATCACGATTCCCAAGATTACGAATCAAGAAATCACGATCCATCAGATCCAAAAGTCGATTTCGGAATGAAAAACAATAAACCTCCTAGGCATGATGGATTGGTTATCAAAGCTATCAAATTAGGAAGTGATAAGCTACTTCGAAGTCTGGAACTACTATTTAATTAATACCTTATCCAGGATAAAATACTACAGAAATGGAGAAACACGACCCTCACGTTAATACATCAAAAAGGTTCATCGCAAATCTTGCCATCTACCGTCCTATTAGCCTACTTTCTCATGGGTATAAGCTATTTATCCGAATCATCACAAACAGACTAAATGCAAAACTAGACCTCTATCAGCCACGTGTAACAGTGTTTGGCACGAGCGACTATCTTCAAGTTCTGACGAATCTCATAGCAAAGTCCAACGAATATAATAAATTACTCGTTTTAATATTCTTGGATTAAGCGTTTGACACAATAAATCACTACCAAATATTGATGTCAATGTCCGACAGTTGAATTAACCATTGATATACTTCAATAATAAAGTCCATATACGAGAAAGCTACAGCTAATAGAAAACTCCAGGACTGCACAACTAAATTTGAAATAAACCAAGGAGTTGGGCAGGGTGACACTATTTCGCCGAAACTGTTCACGAATATATGTTCAAATGTGTTTACTTAGAAAACCTCGGTGTTAACATAAATGGTGAAGATTTGCAGATGATTGTTTTAATAGCAGACCGGTTTGATCATGCAACAACAATGTTACAATAACTAAATTCAGAATGGATCGGTCGATGTTCTAGCCGAATGCACATTCCGTTTGAGTGCGACCGCTAAGATGTGTGGTCAGTCAGATTTCGGGTATTCCTCTAATTCCATACCGTTTCATTTTAGCAATTAACAGAATATGATGCACGCAATCGAATACCTTAGCTAAATCGACAACTAACTCAGCGCTAATCAACCCATTATCCAAAGTACTACAGATGTTTTCAGTAAATGCAGCAAGAGCAGATTCAACAGATCTGCCTGCCTGCTTTAAATCCATCTAAATCCTTTTGTTAAAGAAGTGAGGAATTCTATCGTTAAATGGGATTTCTAGTATTTTAGCAATAGTAAAAAGAATGGAAATGGGTCG
Organism: Adranes taylori; assembly: GCA_009867245.2. Classification (NCBI taxonomy): domain Eukaryota; kingdom Metazoa; phylum Arthropoda; class Insecta; order Coleoptera; family Staphylinidae; genus Adranes; species Adranes taylori. The sequence continues at coordinate 2,009 of WYDF02032860.1, forward strand.
GTAATTGCTCATGACATTTACGTCACCTTTCTTGTGAATAACTGTAACAGTAGATATTTTTAGAATTGAGGGGTAAATACCGTTTTGAAAGGATAAGTTGCAAATGTGAGCAAGCGGGTGAGCAATATATTTAGCACAATGTTTAATACGGAAATTAGACGTGTCGTCAGCACCATGAAATTACTTAAAACTAATGTGTCAAAAAATCAGCTGATGACTAACTTCGTACTCAATGAAGGTGTGTACATAAATGGCATTCAAGTCAAAGGGACTACTTGATATAAGTATCATGGCCACGAAATTCCTATAAATAGAGATAACAAAACACACAACCTGTTAAGACGAATAGGACTGATATGTGCCGCATTTAGAAATTTGAGACATGTATTCAAAGCAGATTTACCGATTTGTTTAAAAGCAATGCGCTCTGTCTGTTTTAAACTATGACGCCGGGACTTTAACATTAACGAAAAAAACCTCAAGAAAATCGCAATGGAAAGGTCAATGCTGGGATTGATCCTTAGAGATCTGATTGACGCAATAGAGAGAATTGCAGTACTAAAATTGAATTGGACGTGACACATTGCGAGAATTCCGGATGTCTGATGGAGCAAGTGCATTATAGAGTGGCGGCCAAGACAAGCCACATATGAAGGGGACGATCACTAACACGATTGTCAGATGATATCAGACATATACATACAAATTGGATTCCAATGGCAAGAGGCGTAGAAGAGGAAAGTGTGGAAGCAAACCCGGGAGACTTATGTCCTGCACTGTACATGTCGCTAATTGATGATGAAGTGAATTTAAAGCGCATACTAAGTTTATATTGAAAATATGAACACGAACTTACGAATATTGGTAAGTTCGTTCCTGGACTTCCTTTCGATGCTTTTATAGACATTTTACTATAAACTATTAAATTGGGGAAAAAATGGAATGAAGGAGGTTTTAGGGAAAGTTAAGAACGGGGAGTTGGCATGAAAGGAGTATGACAACAAAAGGATGTAGTTAAAAGAGGAAAACAAATTAGTAGAGAGAATTAGGAAAAGATAAGAAGAAAGGATAAGGGACTTAAAAAGTGAAAGAGAGGTGTGGAGGTATATGAGAAGTAGATGAATAATGGGGGAGAATAGAGTAGAATGTGAGTTAAGAATGAGCGATTGGGTCGACAAATGTAGTGGGGAGTTGTCTGGAGGATGAAATGAAGAGGTACAAGTAAGAGCGAATGAAGGAGCATCTGGAGGAAAATATGGGGAGAGTTGAATTAAATATGAAAGAGGTGCAATGTAATATTCAAAAGATAATGATAGGGAGGGGGGGGCGAGCCAGACAGGATTCCGGTAGAAGTATGGGGGTGCTTCAATGAGGATGGGGTGAAGGCTTTGATAAGAGGGTTTAATAGAATATCATCGAGTAGGGAGTGTATGTCGGAAGAATGGAAGAAATGAGAGATTGTGTCTGATTATATAGATTATATGCGACAATTATTAATGGAAAATTGGAAGAAGATATAAGGGTGAAAGGGATTCTCTCTTACACACAGAATGGTTTTGTAACGGGTTGGGGGGCTGCGAACAACATTGTTACAATGAATTATGTGATTAGTCAAGAAATAATGTGGAGAAAGTAATTATATTTGTTGTTCGCAGACCTCAAGGCTGCTTTTGATAAGATCATACGGGAACGTTTCTGGATGAGAATGGAGAAAGTTGGGATTCCAAATGAACTTGTAAGAATGATAAGGAGAATGTATGAAGGAACGAAAGTTAGGGCGAGAGTGAATGGGGAGGTGTCGGATTGGTTAGAAGTGAGAAGAGGAGTGAGATAAGCGTGTCCTCTCAGCGCTTATCTGTTTAACATATATATTTCTGATTTAGAAGAATTGCTAAGGAAAGGGCAAGCGGGGGGATACAGATCGGTAGGTTAAAAGTATGCGGTAAAAGTAAGTCGACTACGTATGCGGTATGATATAAGTATGTATGACGAATAAAACGGAAAAGAATTGAATGAGATAAGTTGGAGAGTGACAAGGTATATGGTGAAAAGGGGATTGGAAGTGAATGTTGAGAAGTCAAAAGTTATGGTGGGAGAGAATGTAAGACAGATGAGTTTGAGCTGGGAGGGAAAAGAATACAAAGAGTGAAGAAATATAAATACTTGGGATATATGCCAACGCAAAGTGGGTCATGTATGAAGCATATTCGAATGATAATAAAGAAAGCAAAAGTAGTCACAGAAACAAGGAGAATTGTGTGGAAATGGAGGTTCGGTGAAGATAAGATATTGATTCTGGAGGTGTGTGAAGTATAATGATGTATGGTGCGGAAGTGTGGGCGGTGTGTGAAAGAGAAATAATTCAACGACTACAAGCTGAATGCATTAAGAGGATGCTTGGACTCGATAGGACTACACCATATGATATAGTGTTGCAGGAAACCGGAAAAACCAAATGTGAATTACAGGAGTTAAAAACTTGGTTAACTTTAAAAGAAAGGTATTAATGGATGGAGAGATTAGGTTAGTTAAGGAAATTTATATAATGCTATAATGAAAGAAATGGGAGCGAGTGATAGTAGGAATATATGGATAGATAGTCGAAAAAAGATATATGAAATAATTGGGTGATCGATGAGAAGATGGGGTGAAAGGTTCATGGGAGGAAAAGAAATGAAGAATGAGGTAGTAGAGAGAATAATAAATGTGGAGAGACAGGAGAGGCTTGAAAGGATTAGAGCGAGTAGGTATAATAGTAAGTATGAATGGAAACCAGTGGAAGATGAGGATGGCAGAGTGTGGATTAAGTCTGGATTAAGGATGAATGAAAAGAGAAAAATTGCGAGATTCAGGTGTGATAGCGGGATAACAGGCATTGGATGAATGAACAAGAGAGGCAGTGTAGAGTGTGGGGGAGAAGGTAGGGGAGAAGAAACGTGATGACATTGGACGAGAGATTGTGAAAGGTTGGATTGGAATGAAGGGGAAAGAATGTTTTGGGACAATTGGAGGATATGTTTGGGACAAGAGGGTAATGGAGTGGAAATAATGAATAAGATTTTGAAAGATGATTGCAAGAAATAGGTGTGGTTGATAGGGTTATGGGGAGGAGGTTTTTTTCTTGTTTTGTTGTATTTGTTTTTTGAAGCATTCTTTATATGTTTCGGTCTCTCTTCTCTGGTATTTATTAATATTATAATTTTTATTTTTGATATTTAGGGTATAGTGATAATTAGAGTTTTGTTGATGAATTATGTCAATAAAGGTTTTTATTATTATTATTACAGAAATTGTATTATAAGCCTAATATTCACATAAATTTCCTATAGATATTGGAAAACAGAAAAAGTTGAAAAGGATTTTGCCAATAATAAGAGTTAAACACGACATGTCATTCACGTTACAAAGAACATGACACAAAATAACGTCACAGAGAGAAACAGCGAGTACGTCTCTTATTAACAGAGCACCGCATATATTTTGATGCTTCATTCAATGCACATTCCCCTTCAAAATAAATTTCATGGCGCTCAGAAAAAAGAAACCCACCCGCACGTTACATACGTCATTCGAACGGCACAAATATTCAACCCCTTGTTACAGTAAAATTGCAATCGAGTTCATCGTACGATTATAATGCAAACTATATACATGCACGTTTCATATCATCTTCAGTCCCTATTCGTAATCGTAAGGGTTGGTTGTTTCGTGGGAGGCGACTAAGTAGAACGAACAGTGATTAACGCTGCTACCATGGTAGGCGGCATGTATGAAGGAAATTAGGATGAAAGCAAGGAAGGGAGTAATGAAATAAGACGATATTGTAAAAGGGTGTGTGTGTAAGCGGAGTGTATAATAGAAATGTAGAGGGTGTAAAATTGTGGCCGTGACCTTCGCAATATTATACAAACTTTACGCCGCGTTCCATTTTCTCTCTGGGCAAAACGTTTTCCGTTTCTACGGAGTTTTAAGTAAATTAGTTGAAAATGTTTAGGAGACTAACGTTTCGTCTGATAATTACTTAGCAACTCGACAAAATAAAAACGCCAAAAAGAAAGATCCATCTTTTTAGTTTTAATTATATCTCAATACTGATTTCTTTCACATTCAAAACAACACATATTTTTGTCAAATTTAAAGAAACCATAGCCATATACTTTTTGGAGTGCGTTACAGTGAACAGTATTAGTTTAAACCTGCCTTGTGGGCTCGTCTAAGAGAAGATAACTCTGACAATGAAACAGTTGCTCGTTCAGGTTCAATATTAACCATTGCACCAATTAATGATATGTTTTTCAGCTCAAACGTAAAGAATTTGAACAATCAAAACATGAAATTACAAATTCCGTATCGTTTTTGGAATTTGAAGTCTACAGGTCTATATATCCACTAAACACGTATTCCCAAAATTGGAGTTTATTGTACAGAAACTGAAGAGAAACAAGGATTTATCCTCATTTATAAAGTGGACCAAATTGTTATGAGCAAGAGGGGCTAGAGAATCGGCTTGTTCCGCGTCGCGCCTCACAAGGAATATATATATATATATATATATATGTAGAATATATTAGATCTTCTGGAAAGATCTTTGCATACACCATGGAACAACCTCAATTTAGAATTTATCGAAGCTCTAGAAGCTCCAAACATAGAAAGATTAGTCACCGCGGAAAGATTCCAAATGAAGAACGTCTGACACCGTACAAAAAGTTGCCGGAAAATGTAGAAAAAGGAGAGAGCTCAAGAAAAGAACCAAAAAAGGTTCCACCCATAGCAGATCGAGCAAGAGAAACATAATCGTCAATAAAATCGATTAAAGTGGAGAGAAAGAAGTCAAAAATTATCTCAACTTCATTGGAGCATTAGAGTAGCTGGTCTCAAAGCAATGATATTTATATATTTTGCAAAAAGCATTTATTTAAGTAAGTAAAAAAAATTAGTCCAACTGGCACAAAACCGATGCAGTTAAATGTCAATTCAATTATCCTCATATAAATTTAATTTTCAAAATTAATAAATAATTTTGTAAAATTGAATCTACTACACATTTCACTACAGTAGAAACTTCTTCCCTTTACAATTTGAAGTGAACTTATTCCGTTCAATCTACGTATTCTATAATTTTCTTCTCCCTACTTGAAATGATTTGCGAAAGACAGAGATAGACTGATTAGGGAGGAGAGACTCGCGAAATTCGCTTCTCGTAATTAGTTCGTAAAAAAGGAATCGAGGGGAAATGCAGACATAGAGACAGACTGAAAACTGATTACGTCATCCAAACAGCTGATGATTATGATGATGATGTTTTAAAATGTACGTAACCTTCTCATTTGAACTATGTTAATAGGTCATGAGATGTTTTTAATAGCTTTTATGTTAATTATTATAGGTTCGATGTTTATATCTTTTACAAAACTTATACAACAGATCTTGTTTCTATATGCGATGTTGTATGAAAAGGAACTATAGATATCTTAATGTCAGAATTTAAAAAACGTCTTGGCTTGCATATTTTATCCTCAATAGTTTTTTTCAAATATAACTAACTGTTTTTCAAATTTTAAGCCGGAATATGTACATAAAAATTCTATTTCGTAGCAGTAATATTGAATTATTAGAGAAATAAAATTATACCTTATAAAGTTCTGAAAAAACTCTATACCAACATACCTAATTTTATTTGAATCGGTTCAGTAGTTGGAAGAACTCCTTTAATGTACATAGATAAACAGTCCGAAATAAAATGCACTTAAAAGAGCACAAATTAAAATTGTGTCCTAGGAAACATAATAAATATTACAATGTCATAAAACAACTCTCCCCCCCCCCCCCATAAATTGAGTTAAATGTAATTTGTAATTTAACATCTATTTTGATTTATTTTTATGCTATGAAATTTTACCAAGTGAGAATATTATTTGCCCCAAATGTTAAAGCGCTCTGATGCAATGCTTACCTCGAATACGGGTGAGAGCCGCCCCTGTACATATGTGCATATCGTTTTTAAAAAATATTTTTATGAAAATCCAATTTGTGGTTCCCAATTTAAATAAAAAAATTTCGTAAAAATTTATATGATAAATTGTTGTGTTGAATCAGATATAATTTTCAGATATTAAAATTTATTAAATTTGCTGCTACATCAAATTTCTTAAGTAACATAAACTTGATTATTATTAATCTAACTTGATATATTTAATTCATAGTGCAAATATAACCTATTTTTATATAAAGTGATCCATTCATCGTGAGTCAATATTGCTATTTTAAAAATACTAAACCCCGTTTTCATTTTCTAATTTTCTGACTACATCAACCTCCTTTCTGAAAATATGTCTGAACAAATTGGGAAATGTAAATTAAAAATACCGTAATTGTGGCACGTTTTGAAACAACGCTGGAACAAATAAAGAAGATTTGAATTAAGAAAGAAATTAGTCGTGAAAAATTAGATACATCTTTAACTTAAAATTAGGACTGATTTATATTTAATTTAAGACAAGCGGCCCCGCCAAACGTTATTTCGCCCCCCCCCCCCTCACCCTCTCCACCTGGTCACTATATTTGTCTACGCGTGCCTACGACGCAGACAAATGTGGGGCCGCGCCTACAGCGTAGACAATACTACAGCCTGGACACTACGGCATGGACAACTCTACGACTTCGCCTAAGGCGCGAACTCCTCTACGGCCCAAAAATCCTTATTCGGACTGTTAGTATCATTAAAAAATATAGTCAAATCGATTCAGCCGTTCCAAAGTGATGCGGCTGCCAACAAACAGCATTTAATTTTAATATATATATATATATTTATTACACATTTAATTTTCCGGGAAACTTTTTCAATTTTTCTTTCACTAAAAACCATATTAGGAGCGTTAGGAATATTTTTAAAAAGAAATTAGCCGAAGCGATCCAGCCGTTCTCAAGTGATGCGCTTACGACGCGGAGAGCTCTGCGGTCGCGCCTACGGCGTGAACAACTCTACGGCCGCGCCAATGGCGCGGAGACGCGGACAACACTGCGATCGCGCCTACGGCGTAGATACTTTCAATTGCATCTTTCTCTCAAAAGCTTATTCGGACCATTTGGAACATTTCTAAGAAGAAATGAACCAAATCGATCAAGCTGTTCACAAGTGATGCGCTTATCAATAAACAACATTTCACTTTTATTACATAGACTATTGCACTTAATTGTCCAATTTGTCGGGCAATTTTTCAATTTTTCTTTCCCTTAAAACCTTATTTGGAGTGTTAGGAATATTTTTAAATGAAATTCGCCAAAGCGAACACGCCGTTCTCAAGTGATGCGCTTACGATGCGGACTGCTATGCGGCCGCATCGACGGCGTGAACAACTCTACTTCCGCGCCTATGGCGGTCTACGCCTCTACGGTGCACATACTTCTACGACGCGGATACTTTCAATTTATCTTTCTCTAAAAACCTTATTCGGACTGTTTGGAGCATTTTTAAGAAGAAATTAACCAAAACGATCCAGTTGTTCTCACGTGATACGCTTACCAACGGATTTCAGCTTTTCCCAAATTTTCCAGGCAACTTTTCCAATTTTCCGCAAAAACCTTACTCAGGCTATTAGGAACATTTTTAAATAGAAATTAGCCAAATCGATCCAGCCGTTCCAAATCGAAGCGATTACCAACAAACTGCTTTTTTTTTTGTTCTACGTAGGAAGTGGAGAATCTGCAAAAGAGGAAGGATGCCCGGTGCATCCAACAACTGTGGGATTTTTACCCACTAAACTCCACTCCCTGTTGGGATTGTAATTGTTGGGAGATTGGTGAGTTTGTTTAAAGGAGGCTTTAGGATTTATCATCTTCTTCAGCCTGGAACTCTCTTCAGCCCGGAACTGCAACAAACTGCATTTAATTTCAATGTATATATTTATTCCACATAAAATTTTCCAATTGTCCGAGCAATTTTTCAATTTTTGTTTCCCTGAAAACCTTATTTGGAGTGTTCGGAATATTTTTAAAAAGAAATTTGTCAACGCGATCCAGCCGTTCTCAATTGATGCGCTTACGACGCGAACCGCTCTTCTAAATAAATTGAAAGTATCCGCGACAACAGCGCGGATACTTTCAATTTATCTTTATCTAAAAACTTTACTTGGACTCTTTGGAACATTCTTAAGAAAAAATTAGTCCAATCGCTCCAGCTATTCTCAAGTAATGCGCTTACCAACGGATTTCACTGTGTCCCAATCTTTCATTCCACAAGAACCTTACTCGGACCATTACGAACATTTTTAAAGGGAAATTAGCCAAATCGATCTAGCCGTTCTCAAATGATGCACTTATCAATGAACACCATTTCGTTTTTATTTATATATTTATTCCACAATTAATATTCCAATTTTCGGGGCAACTTTTCCAATTTTTCTTTCCGTAAAATACTTGAAAGATTTTTAAAAAGAAATTAACTAAATCGATCCAGTCTTTCTCAAGTTATGTGCGTACCAACGGATTTCAGCTTTTCCAAATTTTCCAGGCAACTTTTCTGTCCGCAAGAACCTTATTCAAGACTACTAGGAATATTTCTAAAGAGAAATTAACCAAATCGATCTAGCCATTCCAAAGTTATGCGATTGCCAACAAACTGCATTTGATTTCAATTTATATATTCATTCCACATTAACTTGTCCAATTGTCCGAGCAATTTTTCCATTTTGGTTTCCCTAAAAACCTTATTTGAATGTTAGGTACTTTTTTAAAAAGAAATTCGTAAAAGCGATCCAGCTGTTCTCAATTGATGCACTTACGACGTGAACCGCTCTACTACCGCGACTACAGCACGGATACTTTCAATCTATCTTTATCTAAAAACTTAATTCGGACTCTTTGGAACATTTTTAAGAAAAAATTAGTCCTATCGGTCCACCTATTCTCATGTCGCTATTCTCACTTATCAACGGATTCCAGTGTTTCCCAATCTTTCTTTCATCAAGAACCTTACTCGTACTATTACGAACATTTTTAAAGGGCAATTAGCCAAATCGATCTAGCCTTTCTCAAATTATGCACTTATCAACGAACAGCATTTCATTTTTATTTATATATTTATTCCACAATTAATTTTCCAATTTTCGGGGCAACTTTTCCAACTTTTCTTTCCGTAAAATACTTGGAAGATTTTTAAAAAGAAATTTACCAAATCCATCCAGTCGTTTTCAAGTGATGCTCTTACCAACGAACAGCATATAATTTTTATTACATAGCCAAAAACAAAAAATTGTACACATAAATTAAAACTTTAGAAATCATATACAGCTACTCGACAAAATAATTAATCTTTAAGAATCTTTACTTAGAAAAGATACGGAAGGTACAGATTTTTAAATAAACAATTAGCTAAAATGATAACAATATTTCTTACAAATGGTTCTATTGATGCAAGCATCCGAAATGGTGCTGCCATTGACTTTTGCGGAAGAAGCAAGATTTAAAAGTACCGTTAGTCTCACAGAGAACGCATTTTGTATGAACTAGAAAACCCGCCCGCCTGCACTTAGTGAAATTGGACCTATTGCCAATAGCGTGCTGTGCTTCAAACTGCATGAATACTAGAAAAACCAACAGGAAATCACTTTCATTCGAAGCTCACTTAAATTATCATCTCTTCTTTGCTCTCCAAGAAAGTTGCTTCTTCGTCAATTCAATTAAATTATATATTTTATCAAGTAAATTGTTATAGTCAAAATTAGTAAACTCGCGTTATAAAAATTCAAGTACAGCGTTTAATTTTGCATGGGCTAATAGTAGCACATAAAATTAATTAATTCGCGAAATATCCATACGAATCTGAACCAGCCACACGCCAAGGATACAGTACACTGCTGTTCATGTAATTCATCTAAATTCTTAAATTTTTTTTATCAAACTTAGAAACACTTTCTTCTGTTATTGCGTATATAAAGCAGTATAGTTTTTTCAAATATCATTTAAAAATGAAAACATGTAAAAATACATTTAAGAAACTAACTTGGTTATGTTTGAAATGAAACAAAACGTTTTCTTAAAAACCTAACAATAGTATTTCAAAACTAGCATAAAACCATTCCAAAGTTTATATTTCAATTTTAAAAATTGTTGCAAGAATAAATAACCGCATTTAAAATATTTTTTGAGTTTTCCTAACATGGAAAAGTGCTCGTGATATTTAAAATTCTGATACAGGTCAACTTTTTCCTCATTTAATCTTCTTTGCTACATTTGCAATTTAAGAAGTTATTGGACTTAATATTAAATGCAAAATAGAAAAATGTTACCAACTTACGACGAGATCTCGTTTCGACGTATTCGAGTACTCATCAGGCAACGGGATGCAACAGTTTCAATCTAATGGTACATTGTGAAAAAATCGCAATGGACAAAATCGCAAATTTTTGGCTGCCGTGTTCAACCACAAGACTGCCATGTTCAGTCTATAATCGCAGTCTGAGCGATTTTTTTATAATGTACCATTAGATTGAAACTGTTACATGCACTTGCCTGCTGAGTACGCAAATACGGCGAAACGAGATCTCGTCGTAGGTTGGTAACATATTTCAAATTTGAAATTAATATTAAGTTCTCACACATTAGAATAATGAGATTTATTCGGTGTGAACAAACGTAAGCTATTGTGATATAGCTAAATATTATACTTAGGAGATTTAAAGTCTTATAATTATCAAAAAGTCAAAAAATCATCAACAATGAATTCATTATTAACGTCTA
>WYDF02032871.1:0-12747 GCA_009867245.2 Adranes taylori
CACCAACCTCCTAATGTACACAATCCCAACAGGGAGTGGAGTTTTAGTTAGGGTAAAAATCCCACACTGTTGGGTGCCTTTTCAAGGTTTCTCCACTTCCAACGTAAAACAAAAAAAGCATTTATCGACTCCAAATTCCATCCTAAATATTTGAGTTACTTTTATAAGTTTCTTTATCTGTTTTATTCTGACCTACTAATATTATATCAACGAAGTACACTAGATATTAATGGCTGTATCTTCGATTTTTAAACAATATCCTGCATTAGCATTATTCAGCAATTTGGATAGGTGACCCAAAGAAATACAAAACAAAATAGGCGAATGAGAATCACCATAAGGTTCTTTCTCTACTCCAAAGATTCATTTCTGTATTCCAGCTTTTCATTGCTGACTGGAGGAAAGTGGCTACAATTTTGTGTATTCCCATTAACTCGCAGGATTTCAAGAGCCACGAATGTGGTACGCTGTCAAACGCCTTTTTATAATCTATCCATGCCAGTGCTAATGATTGCGAGCGCTTTTTTGAATCTTCTGTAATAGCTACAGATAACAGTAAATGGTCCTTACATACCCTTGATCCTGTACAGCAGCCATTTTGTTCTGTTGGCATCAAATTATTTTGCGAGACATGATTAGAAATTCGTGTAGTTATTACACTCGTTAGATTGTTATATATAGTGTTGAGGCAAGTAATCGGTCGGAAGTTCTTGGAGTTTTGTAGCCTCGGTATTTTGTCAATACCGGTTGACTTCCAATTTTGAGTTTTCTCTAGTATTGCTTTTACCTCTACCGGTGTAATATCAGTCCATTCCATAGGCGTCTTTATTTCCGCTTCCATGTCTCTCAGCGACTCAGCTTTTGTGTTATGCACTTCCTCTTTATCATCAAGTTCTTTCCAGTATTCCTCTAATTATGTTTTTTGATGGGAAGTTATCAGTCTGCACTTGTTCTCTAGAATCGTTCTGCGACATACGTAAATAGTACATTCTGTTTATATTGAGCAACTCTTTTTCTGCATCTCCTCAATATCGGCGCCATTACTGCTATTCGCTATTTACATTCTTCAATTATTTCTGATATCGATTTCGGCTGACCAATTTTCCATCGATCTGAAATTTTCTTCATCTTTTTTGTATTTAGGTTGTCGTTTGAAAACCGTGTTACGTTTGACAGATTAACCGCTCAATAAATATGCTCTCGCAGCTATTATCACTTCGATATTATCACCAGAGCGGGAACGAAAAAATGCGAAACAAAAAGGGCAGAAAGAATCTTGCAAAGAAACACAGATTATTTAAGAAAGCAGAGAACTTGAGAATTGAAAATCGGTACTATCTGCCTTGCTCATTTCAGTCTGAATGCAATTCTTTAATATTTTGCATGATACATAGATCTGTATCTCCGCAACTCTAGTTGCCAACTCTTCAGAGTGCTCTACTTCAATATATCGTTCCTCAATAAGCGCCTGTTTCACTTTATCTTCCTCCGTAACTCCAGTTGCCAAGTCTTCAGAGTGCTCTGATTCAATATGTCGTTTCGTCTTAAAGCGCTTGCTTCATGTTGGATTTCTCTCTCGCCATAATCTACAGATCAATTTATAATCGTCTTCTCCTTTTTCGTTACAGTAATAATAGCACCACATGTGTTCTTCCTCTTCCTTCTCACCCCAAGACTGCCTTTTGCCACGCCGGGCCAGATTAGGCACACATCTTGGATCTTCATCGTTTGGAGGTGGTCCACTATGGGCTGTCCAGTTGTGGTGACGACCTTCATTTCCAAGTGGTGTTGGCAGATCGTTTGCCCCGCTGGTGCGAGCGATCGCTTCTTCGGCTGATTCGCTCTGAAAGTCAGCAATATCTGCGTCCTCCTCGGATAATCGCATTTCAATATGATTATTTTCCCTTCTCTCCATATTTGAGTTTGCGTGTTTTATCATGAGGTTACGTTCCATAGTTGATCTGATTTGCGCACATTTCGTTGCCTACCGGTTTTCCTCATATGCAGGCCGTTGGAACATATTTTACATGATGGATCATCTTGTTTTGCGTTTTTGCTATTCTATCCTTAGGTTGTTGGCTTGTTTTGGTCCGCTACGGGTATTTCATTTGCCCGTCACCACCCATTTCTTGGAGGCCCCCTATCCGCTACCTGGGAGGCGCCCGATGGGAGACAATCAACTTCACAAGGGTTATTATTATTTTCTTATTATTTACTATTATTAAAAAATCGGAGTTTCATTTTAAATTTTGATGCATATATTTATTTCAATATTTTAATATTTGTGTGAATTAAATTTTGTAATCGATGAATATTGATTATGTGGAAAAGAAAATTTAAATGAGGAATTTTATGGAATTTATGGATACTTTCAAAAAATAAAGATGATTACCGGTACTAGAAAATCTAATAGTAAACGGAGAAAAAAAAAATTAATACACTTCTTTAATTATATATTTGGATGTCTAGAAAAATGACCTTTGGTTTAACGAGTATATTTACGATACGCGCATCTCTGTTAGTACATTCAACTCATTTAAATTAATTTATATGTTTATAAGACAAAGAACTGTCAAAATTAAATAATAAAAGTCGATGTTATAAATTAAAAACATTAATTTATTTGCAAACTTAACATTATTTTCTCAATCTTTCTACATCACACAAGTTTAATGGAAGACATTGCATGTTTAGATATAATACGAGATTTGATTAAGAAGTTTAACAACACATAAACTAATTATTCTATAAGCGTTGTGACAAAATAATTATATCCAGCTTCTTTCTAAGCACTTTTTAAAAACATATTGTAAATATTTAATTAATTAAAAGCTGTATATTAATTACAAAAAAATATATTGTGTTGATATAGTTAAGTGATACGATAGCACGTAACACTCGTAAAAAATTTTCTCATTTCATAAATAAACACATAAATATTTGTTATAAATAAAAAGAATGAAACAAGAAATAAAAAACTATTATGAGCTACAAGTTTTGTAGACCATATACAGGGTGTATATTTTCGAATAGCTACAATATTGGTATGTCCTAAAGTCGAAGAGAAAGAGAAACGTTTATGTAGGGAAACAGTTTCAGAGCTATATTTGAAATATATACAAAAAAACTAATTTTTTGTTGCATAAGTAATACTTAAGTTTACTGTTAACATTTATGTAATACAACGTTTCGTAGCTACATAGACACCATTAACAATATTTTTTTAAATACGGACCTGGTTTTTTTTCAATAATGTTTCAAAATTGTGTTCTAAATACAACCCTGTACGATTAAAAATCATTTATAACGGTTTTTATCGATTTCAACATGGTTCTTATTTTTAGAGCCGGCCCTGCCTCGATTATTCCCAATTGGAACATATTTAGTTTAGCAAGATTTAAAAAACGTAACACATTTGAATCGAAATGACTTATTTAATTTTTAGGAAACTAGTGCTTGATAAAAAAATAACAACTTTCTCTGACATTTTGGTTTACAAAGTATCAAACATTACTTACTCAATGTTAGAAGTAAAAGAATAATATGTTTTAATTGACTTTAATTTTTATTATCAAGCACTAGCTTCCCAAAAATTAGGTAGATCATTTTGATTAAAGTTTTTTATCCTGCCAAAGTAAATATATCGTAACTCGAACTGAACGAGACAGGTACGGGCCTAGAAATAAGAACAGTGTTGAAAGCAACAAAAACTTTATTCATAGATTTTTAATCATAGAGGTTTGTATTTAGAAACGATTTGATTTAAAAAAATCCGGGTTGGTATTAAAAAAAATAATGTTGATGGTGTCTACGCAGTTACGAAACATTGTATTACATAAGTACTGACACTAAGTATGTAAAAAAACACAAAAGTTTTTTAATACTATCGGAAATAAGAATGCTAGAGTAAATTTTAGAAAATTACTAAATTTTGTGCTTTGAAAATATTTCAAATACGGTTCTGAAAATTTGAATGCTGATGTTTGTTATTTCTTTGTTTTCGAATTATCTACATTTTCCTTATTTAAACATTCTTCTATCTCCTCTACTCTAGGAGCTATCAATACTTGAACTATTAGAAAGTACATCAAATATACAGGGTAATTTAATATAGGACAATTTTCAAATATAAGTATTTGAGTATTTACGTTTTTAAATACATTTTCAAGCAGTAAAACATCCATTAATAATACACCCCATACGTTAAACTTATATCTAGGTATTCCGCAAGGTTAATTTTAGGCCCATTAGCGTTGTATATTAATTCATAGACGTGACCGTTGATATCAGATTTCAATAATACTGATATTTAATAATATATATTTTAAATTTACTGTTTGCTGATTCAGCAATAATAATTATTTCAAGATCAAAAGCATACATTTCAAATGAACTCTTTACAAATAGAAATCTAGCATGCCCCATTTGTCTAAGAATTATCTTCTAAACTTTAAACTATCTTTTTATTGTTAATTTTAATTTTCTACGTGATATTATTGTTAATTTTTTCTTTACAATTGTTAAGTTTTTAAATTAGATTTGAGTCTTATATTAACCGCTGTTTTGTACTATTTAATTTCATACAGCTATCTTTCTTCACGTCCTTCATGAACTTGTAAAAAAGAACCTTTAGCAAATTAAAGTAGTTTTACTTAATAATTTTAATGAAGTTAATTTCAACCAGCAGATATGATGGCGAGGCAATAGGTACAATAGATGTATCGTTATTATAACATCTGCTGAGATATAGGCGTATCATTTAGTTTTGTCACGTTGTCTACGACTTTCATCGTACGCCAGTGTTTCATTAGTCACAATCAATATCTGTGAAGCATGATTTATTTATCAAAAATTTATTTTCCTCTTCGGAATACTGATTGCGGATTTACAATTCATGTTGCAATGTCGTATAGTAGTAAGAGGTAAATTTACTACAAGTATAATTTAGTTAGATCTAGAAACAAACTATGTTTTTTTAATTTTAGTCTTAAATTAAAAGTAATATAAGTATTGTAGAAGCGTAGTTAAAAAATAATATCATATAAAGCGAGATACAGCAGAGATGCAATAATTTCTAGCATTCATTTAAGCACAATCTGTATGTCTAATTAAATTGTTGACTTATGAAGTCTTTTTTGACTTTACTTTTCATTTTCTTGAAGTTGTTTATATTCTTTTGCTCTGCGGGTACGTTGATCTGAATAATAGCTCCTCTATATTCAAGCTTCCTCTTCCCCATTTCTGTCCTTGATTGGATGATATGCAAGTCATTTCTTTGTCTTGTGTTGTGAGTGCTTGTGCTTGTGTTGTGAGAAAGTTATTTACTGCACATGTCGTATTACTATTTTTTTTTTGAATGCGTATTGATGTTTAGCGATACAGTTGTTCTCCTTTAGGTATTTTATTAGTCTCAGTGCAATTATTTTTTCGAATATTTTGCTTAGTATGGATGTCAACGCAATTGGTCTATAGTTACTTACTACTGTTTTTTGACCTCCTTTGTAAATAGGAATTATGATTGTGTCCTTTAGTTCTCTCGGATAGATGCCATTTTCTATTGATTTGTTTATCAGTTTTTTTAGTGATGCGGGTACCATCCCTAACTCTCGCCAAGTTATATCTATTCTGCAATAATAACAAGTGCAATTAATTTATTCATTTACTTTACAAGGTTCCCACATTTCTTCAATAATAATAATATCATATTGAATAAATAAATTTCCAAAATAGTACGGAGTTTTAGTTTGCATACCTTACGCCAGAGCAAGTATAAAAATGCAGTCTCCAAAACTTCTCTATTAACTTCTTTGTAATATATGTTTAAGCAATAGGTTTCGGAGAATGAGCGATAATCCCATTAATCAGCTCCTTTGAATCGCAGATATATTTATAAGACGTACTGCGGAAGTTAAGGAAATGTTACGAAAACTACATTATATGTCGAAAATTGGAGAATTAAATGTAATCATCAATCAAACCAAACAAATAACAAATCTTGAAGTGAACAAGAAATATCAATGGGAAAACGTTCTATAAGGCAATCTAGATCGTATAAATATCTAGGTTATGAGATACGTATTGGACTAACAAATGATCAGAATCTGTCATTAAACTTGGACGGACTTCGAGAATTTACTATACATCTGGAGATCATATGTCTAGAGCCGCTCCCAGACGATGCGTGTATTTGGCCAACTTCGTCATTCGAGTCATTCGCATAGCATGTGGGAGGTTAACTTTGGCGAACATTCGTTATGCGTAAAGTTTCCGTCGATTGTCGGTAAACTAGCACGAATCAAAGGAAAGCCAACCGTACTAAGAATGCATTCGACATCGCTCCCATACTTCTCTAATTAGACATGATTCGTCCAGTTGAGATCATATCAGTGGTAGCATATAATTATAGTTTATTATTATTTCTAAGATATTAATTTAATATTTTGGAAATAGTAAGAACCATATAATATAACCATATCAAATTGAAAAATGGAATTTTTGCGATTGTAAAAAAACGGAACCTATTAATGTGTGGAACATATTAAAACTTCGTTTAGTGTGGAATGCCCTGTTATTGAATTGAAAGAATGAAGGATCCCTGATGTTAATATTTCGACACGTACTAAATACGATGAAGACTAACATTAAGTCGGGCGATGGTACGTTTACTCTTTCTCATATAATAGCAATAAAGAACTACTTATAATATACAAGTAGCAGCGACAACACTCTGTTCTTCGTTCACTATTTTTCCAGCTCACCAATTTTGAACATCGAACTCTCTGGCGATCTATGTCTCTCTACGTGTAGCAGTTACCATGCAAACCATCACATTGTGTGGGAATGAATATCGAAATGAATGTCGCCGTAGCATTTGTATAGTCGCCAAATACATACATCTTCTGGGACCAGCTTAAGGAGGCAGATTCTGATCATTACATACTTCATGCACTTGCTTAAAAAGCACGAACTCCGAGTTTTACAAAACTGTGCACGAAATACGCATTACTAAATGTACAATTACCAAAGTACATGCTCATCCCTAGACACAAATAAGCAGATTGATAATGATAAGGACAATTTTTTCTCAAATATCTCAATATTCAAACTTATTTGAAAGAAGCATATCTGGTGTGCTAAAATTAACCAACACAATAACAATATAATATTTTAAATAATGAATATAGTTTTTTTTATATCAACGCTTTCAATTTACGGTAATTGATAGTTATTAAAAAAACTAACAAAAGTTATTGTCTCTAATAATAAATAAATAAATAAATAAAATCTGAACTATTTGCAACATAACAATTATTTAAAATTTTAGCATTAATAACCCGTATACCATAAGAATTTATTCATCCAAATTAGTTATCTGAAAATAAAAATAAATAATATTTAATTTTAGAATAAAATGCAATGGAATAAAAATCTTATACCAGCAGTACACGCTCGCCGAAGCGATACGAGATTAGGCGAGCATGAGAATATACTTGGTGTTCTCGCTTCGTCTTGGAACGCTCGGAGTCAAAAAAGGCGAGATAGTAAGTAGGGGGTCTCGCGAGAAACACGGATCTTAGCCTTTCGTTATAAATTTATTTGTCTTTATTTACTTAATGTGTTTTGGTTTAATTTATTATATATTTAGAACAAGTTAATTTTTAGTAAGCTAAAGTAAACGTGTTATAATTGTTTGTTTTTTTGTCAATCTTTGTATTTTATATGAAGCAAAATATATGAGAAACCATTTTAAATATGAATTTGTATATGCCTGCACTTGATTACTTTCTCTTCGATTAAGTAAGATTAACTTTTAACTAAGATTAACTTTTAACAAACACTTGTAGTTACCATACACACCAGTGATTTCTGGGAAAATGGACCATTGATAACTGTGCTCTTAAATCGTGCAAAAAAGCATGAAGGCATTACAGACTAAAATCGGTGACTCTAAGCTTCTGTGGGACTGCTTGACACACCTGAAAGAACTTACAAAACATAATCATTTAAAGCTATGGTGGGTACCACCACATTCCGGGATTGAGGGCAACGAAATAGCAGGCAGGCTATCCAGGCAAGGAGCGAAGAACAAGCTAATAGCCCCCGACTCTTCCTGCGGCTTATCTAAAAACACAGGAAATAGATACTTCCTGTAAATAGTAAATAATACAAGTACAATTTATATAGATATAGATGCAAGGATCTAAACATTGACAATAAAAAGCAAAGAAGCACAAAAATTTACAGTTGTCTTATCTTTTATTTGGAGTAACACTAAAAACCGATAACCCGACAATAAATTTAGTTATAAGTTTGGGATATTAAGTAACAAATTTTGTGATCAATAATAAAAACAATTAACATAATATAGTGGACTTGTTTAGTAGAAATTACACGCAAAAATTTAAACTACACGACTCTCGCGTAGGTCCACTCGAGAGAACAAGAGAGACAGTCGAAGTTTCCCTCGCGAGAATGTACACAGTGCTCTCGGGTCGCGTATCTTGCATCCTCTCGTCTTATGTTGATATAGGATTATCAGATCCTATTAATTCAATTAATTAATGATTGCAATAAGGAATTCACTAATAGATATTGAATATAATGAGTAATCCGCTAATGTAATATAAACTGACTAATCAAATCTAATTCCATTCTTCAAATATAATCTAACAAATCAACCAATCAATGTAATAACGATTAATTAACAAATAATCTTAATATAAATTGATATTGATATCATACAGATTTAATAAACTTAAAATAGAATCTCATATCCCGCGAAAATTCTCAAATGGTTACAAAAGGATATACCGACGCGTATGTAAAAAATCTTCAATCGGTACGACAATCACGCGCCTAAATCTAGAAAGCTTACCGTGTTATTTAATGTTTCTACCGCTTACTATACGAGATACGTCAGCACCTTTGCCATAATTATTCTTATTATTTTTTTTTTACTAAAAAAGCGTTTAACGAATATTTCCACTACTCATTTTCAATTAACAGTTACACTTTGCACCCCTTCGTACTTTCTACGAATACGAATGGATATTAGTTCCACCCATTTTAGTAGAAGGCGTTTCAATGCAATGCTTCTAAGATTTTGACCGCATAAAACTACCCACCACGCTTGAAAACTATTACAACCTACACATTTATATGGTTTTTCACCGGAAGTTAAATGCCTCTAAATACTAATCATCTGTATGCATTTCTTCTCAGCCATTAAAACAATTAACGCTGTGTTGTATATATACTAATATTCATTTACATATACGACTGAACTCATTGTCGAGTCAATCCAAACGAGGATAAATGCAGTGCTGGTACTTTCGTATACTATTGTATACGCAATCGACAAATTGTAAATCAGACTAAAGTAAGTTTATTCCTACGTAGTGGAAGATAACCAACGATTTCATTCATTTCTAATTTTTGTTTTTGCAAAGTTTTTACTATTCCAGATTATTACATTTTTATCGATGTATACCTATTTATAATGTTTTATCTTCCTATAAAAATATACTCATATTAAACAGACGGATTTAAATTCGATAAAAACTGAATCTGCAAATCTGGAAATTAAGGAAAAAATAAAAAATTATTAGTCTCATTTAAGCATTAAAATCGACATTGAATATAATAAACTATTTCCACTTGACCGCCAATGATTTGAAATTAAAGAAAAATTCAAAACAGAAGTTGACAATGACATAAGTTATTACGAAGAGTCATTACGAATGCCACACAAATGTTTAGAATGCGATTCAACTAGTTTCAGCACTAAAAATAACTTAAACCACCAAGACCTTATTATTTTTAGAATGCTATTCTGACTTTAATATAAAATAACTTAAATTCTCCGAAGCGCATCCGTACTGGAGAAGAACCATACAAATGCTAAGCAGGTACAGAAAAGAAGAGTTTAGTAGAACATATGCCTATTTATGAAAATGTTAAGTCATTTGAACGTTCAGAATGCCATTAAAATTCTTTGCGAGAAGGTAATTTAAACACACCTAAGTCTGCTCACGTAGGTAAAAATCCGTACAAATGTTTTCAATGCGATTATACCAGCACACTAAAGAAGTATTTGAAATTTGAAGTATTTGAAGAAGACACATGCGAATTCATACAGTCGAAAAACCATACAAATGTTGTGAATACGATTATGCTAGTGCGCAAAAGACTTATTTCATTATACATTTGTGTATTCATACACGTGAAAATACTATTTAAATGTTTTGAATGCGACTATATCTGTGCACAAGAGAGTTATTTGAAATTAGCCATGCGCATTCATACTGGTGAAAAATCATATAAATGTGTAGAATGCGGAAGTTTCTTCCAAGCCACGCCTTTTTAGCGGCTGGCGACGTTGAATGCTACCGGCTTCGGCAACACGCCAAGAATAGCTTCTTCACAGCAAATTCCAAATAAAAGGAGCCACTCAATCTAGCGTTCTCCAGACGCATTTTGAGTGTTATTCTGATAGTTTGTGAGTGAGGATCTCGCACGGCTCTATCAGCAATAATTGTCCATTAGGTAACCAACTTATTCTTGGAGAGTGTGTTAAATTCGCACGTTTGAATCTGATTGGCACCTAAGTAGCGCCTGAGAAAAATCCCTAATTTCTTTATTTAAAAATTAAATTAAATTAAAAACAGTCAGTAGTAAAAATTCTACAATCATCAAGTCAGGTATATACATCTACTACTTCATTATTTTCTGCTGAAACTTTCGTTCTCTTGTCACTCACTTCTTAATTCTCATATCAATATTTCATCATCTTTCCGTGACAACTACTTCGCCAACGAGAAAGGAATGAGAGCAACGTCAATCAACCCTCTAACGCACCGAAACAACGAGGATGGCAGAAACAGAACTCCAGAGGCACGTGTAGATCATTCCGCCGATTATTGCGCTATTATTTCGGCGGAAGCAAACAACCCTGTTATTGTCTTTCTGTGTTTATCATATAAGAACTTGAGTACTTTATTATAATAATTAAGGACAACGAATTCTAACCGAGGCCTGTATAATCTCATACAACGAGCATTTTTATGTTAAGAATAAACATATGAATAAAAATGAAACTAGTATAGTGGTCGTAAAATAAACCTCAATCCTGCTTTGCTTTAAAACTTTCTAACAGTGTGATCTCGCGCTCGTGTCGTCACGGCGAGCGTGTACTACCGGTATTATAGTTCTAAGCAGATATTGTTTGTTACTTTAAGGTTACTTATGAATGATTAAAATGAATAACAAAAATTGCAATATACTCTATTTAAATTTTCGAACTTAGAAATTCAAACTTAATTTGCCAACACGGCCACGCCAATAGAAAGAACTTATTTACAACAAATACAACTCGTTTTTATGTTTATAATATTAATTAAATGTTTAAAATTAGAAAATCGAAAGATTTTCATGCAGCACTTGGTATAAACATTTTTGGTCCCTCGATGCCGGCTTTTCCGACACGAAGGACCAAAAATGTTTATGACTTTTTGTTTCAACTTTTTTGGTCTCAATTTTTGTGAAAGTCAAGAGATTGTTATTTGCTACTATCCTTGCTCCAGGCTCCACTTTATAATTATCTAAAAACTTGGATTGATTTATTTAAATGGCTTATAATTGCTGAAGTGTTTTATTTGAACATTTAGACTTAAAAGAAATAAACTTACATAGCTTAAATTTAATGGTTTGTCCCATTGCTTTTCAAGTTTCTTGGCTAATGGAGGTATGAATAAATTGGGATTATTCAAATTTTGTTCCTCATTTAATATTAGATTGAATATTAAACTCATGACGTAGCCAACTATTAGTGTTGAAACGAGTCCAAATACACCATTGTACAAATATGAGACACGATACAACCAAAAATATTCACTAAAACATAATAAAAGTTTCTATTTACTAACATTATTTGCATTTTTAATTAATTTTTTAACTCTGTATAAGAAAAACTAAAATAAATATAAAGTGGACCAAAAGTCTTTTCCTATTAAAAGACTTTTGGCCCCCTCTGTACTAGTTAGTCAATATTATAAAATTCATTTTGTACAAGACAGTACCAATTACCTATTATCGTATGTTGGCATTATTGATACAGTAATGTTAGTAATATTAATAATACAGCCTTCCGTAGTAACAGGAAGTTTTGGCAAAGGAGGCTTTGGTCCACCGAAAGCCATCCACAAAGCTAAACATAATCCACAAATAACACCACATAAAGCACCCTAAAAGTAGAATAATAAATTATTAATTTAAAGTTTTAAGACCAACTTTAAAAATATTAAGGGTTAACCGCTGGTGAATAAAAAAGGAGAATATATCTAAATGAATGTATCAAAATTTTACAGTACGTTATTTT
Organism: Adranes taylori; assembly: GCA_009867245.2. Lineage (NCBI taxonomy): Eukaryota > Metazoa > Arthropoda > Insecta > Coleoptera > Staphylinidae > Adranes > Adranes taylori. The sequence continues at coordinate 12,377 of WYDF02032871.1, forward strand.
ACTTGAGCACAAATGAACGCATAATTAAAGATAAGTATTTTACAAAATATTCTACAAAAATTTCACTGATATCTACCACGTTGTTTCACTGTTTGGCGAAATGAATCCAAAAAAAAAACAGCTCCAATTTTATTAACAGAAATCAACAATATATGCAGAATTAAAAGCAAATAACGTGCTTCATTTAAAAAGTATCAAGGCAAAGGTTTGTACGAAAGATATAAAAATGTAGAAGATTCTTCTTCTTCATAGTCCAACGTCTTGACGGACGTGTGGTGACATGATGAAGGTCTTATTCTTATCCTATTCATCATCCAGAGCATCTATAACTCTTCCTACGGTGTTGCGCCATCTACTCCGATTCGCTGTTC